>QRFJ01004295.1:0-118372 GCA_006176705.1 Cocos nucifera | reverse complement strand
GGTACAGGTGGTCTTATTTATTAGACTAACTATGATCCAAACTCCTCTTCTTCCCAACCAATCACAACCCTTTGTGAAATCAGATCTAAATCTGATTGGTGGGAATAGATCCCTTGGATTCCTCCTTAGAGGGCGCCTAAGACCAGGTCAAAGTTGTTTCTTAGAAGAACTCTAATTGGAATCCAAAAAGGAGATGGAAGTCCTTGATCCAACAAGGACTCCTAGGCGCCTCCAGCTTGGGTTACACGCCTAGGATGGCGTGCGCCCTCCTCCTTGCCAGGTTCAGCAGGAGGACAGCCGCCCACAGCTCTCCAATAGGTGTATGACATGTGATCAAAAGTCAAAGTGTCAATGGTCAACGTTTGACCAGTCAAAGGTAGACTTTTGACCAAAGTCAAAGAACAAGAAATGGCAGGTGACCAAAAATGGCAGATAATGTCTTACAAAATAAGACAACCTTTTCTGACTTGGACAACCTCTAGTCAGACCATATGAAGCCTCTAATTGAGCACAAATTCTTTGGCCCAGATAGGATAAACTTATTTATGATAGTAAAAGAAGAAACGTTAGGTTCAATCGAGTGATAAGTACCAATTTCCCTTAGAACCTAATTGAATCTCATTTCAAATCAATTGAACTGGATCAGTTCAATTGTGACATCAGATTCAAACCCTTGTTTGTATGACCCACTTAGATTCAATTCTGATATGGTAATGGAATATGTCATGAATCTCTATCATCGACATCATCGAAAACTCTTTCGATGGATCAGAACTACTTCTGGATTCGAACAGCTAGAATGATCGATCATCTAAATCATTCTAATTGCTCCCAAAATCCACCAGGGGACACCTAGCAGTATATGGTGGCAACCCATCAGAGCTGAATGTGAACCTCTTAGTCAGGCTACCTGTGCTTGATTAAGTTCTTCTATCTTGAGCCCCGATCAGATTGGGTTAAGGTAAACTCGTCAAAACCCTACTCTCTGTCATATGATGTAATCATTTGATTCGAGTCCGATTTGAAAATCTAAATAAAACTCTTTCTATTATTTCACACTCTACCATCCATGACTTTCAGGACTTGATTCTCATGATCATCATAGGGCGCTCCTCTACCACCGAGGTAGATAGTTCCATCTTGATGCTATCCAGTTCCTACAATGAACATCGTATAGCCAACATACATCTTAGGTTCCATATGCTAGGAGACCGTAGTAATGGTATAGTCAATATAACACCTCTAAGGTGAACTGCCGATGCACCTCAGGTCAAAGAACCAGACACACTACTGCACATCGAGTCAGTCATTGACGAGAAGTAGACTCCCTAATGACTACTCGAGTGGTCACGCTCAGTGCTCCGTTTCTCTAACGAGTACCTATACTTCTCGCTCCGGTGTCTCCACACCGTAGACTCAAGACTCATCTACTAAGAGAAGCGATTGTACACCAACCTTCCGGATCAATCACCATCCTCATTGATGATCCTATCGGTCGAGGAGCAATTTTATGAGTTAATAATGAATTATTCATGTCTTAAATTTTCAACTCTTGAAAATATGAATTATCATACATTAACTCAAAGGATGTATCACAGACACTAAATACACATATGTGATAGAAAATAACACCATTTATTGATATTAGTCAAAATTATAATTTTGCCCCTCTAAAAGTGTATTACAAGTTCACGCAATTCTGACTTCTAGGCACAATATATCAATAATCTCCCACTTTATCCTAAAGCAATTGGCTACAAGTCTAAGTCCCATCTTGTCAAGGTGGGCTTCGAACTTCTGCTGGCACCCGGCTTGTAAGTGGGTCTGCACATTATCTATGGAGTTGACTCTCTTTGATCTCGACGTAACCCTTCTCGAGGAGTAATCGTGGATGAGCGTGGTATCGCCACTCAATATGCTTGAATTTTCTGATGAGATCTCGACTCCTTAGCAAGGGCTATAGCCATTGTTGTCGCAGTATAGGGAATGCGTCTGTGGCATTACTTCGATTTCTTGCAAGCAACTTCTTGTTTTAAACCAGCGATGCTTCCTTCGCAGCCTCTGATGCAGCGAATATTCTGCTTCCATTGGTTGGAATTCTGCTATCACTGTTTGCTTGGGAACTCTTCCAAGCGACAGCACCACCATTGCACACAACAGACTTGCCAATGTCGACTTTCGATAATCTATATCAGACATAAAATCTAAGTCTGTTGTATTCCTGACTTGGAGTTTCTCCGATTTACCAACAAATTCAACACATATCCTTAGTTCTTTAAGTACTTAAAGGATACATTTCACAGAAGTCCAGTGTTCTTCACCTGGATTGTTGACTGATATTCTAATCTGTGACACTCACAGCATGGGCTATATCAGGTGTGTACATAGCATGGCATACATGAGGCTCCCTATTGCAAAAGATAAGGGATCTTGTCATGCGTTCTATTTCCTCAAAGTGTGCTGGGGCACATCTTCTTGGAAAAGATGACATACCCATGTCTGAAGGGTATTAATCCCCCTCTTAAAGTTTTCCATACTAAAACCTTCTTTAGTACTATTCTCTATGTACATCTTCTGTGAAAGTCTCTAGCAATCAATTCGTCTATCCCTATAGACCTTTAATTTCTAGAAATAAATGCATGCTTCACCAGCGTCTTTCATGGAGATTCCTTGGACAACCACATTGTTGACTGTCGTCAACATGGGAATATCATTTCAATAAGGGAGGATTGTTCATCCACGTACAATACGAGGAAGACACAGCGCTCCACCGATCTTTTTGAAATACACGATTCCTCTTCGTTTTTGATGAAACCAAACTTTTTTGATCACATCATTGAAACGAGTTTCCAGACCCGAGATGCCTGCTTAAGCCATATTATGGACCTTTGCCAGCTTTGCAAACCTTATGATCAGTATCACTGGATGTGAAAACCTAGCGACCTGTTCCATTATAGATTATCATCCTCTCTTCTACCCAACTCAAAGAGGCTAAGAGTTTCCATACGCCCAAAGGCCTTTTCTCCTCTCCTCCACGCCAAAGCTTCTTCTGCCTCTCCTCTCCACGTCCAAAATAGTTTTGGAGCTTGGTTGGTGTGATCCAGATCAAAGAAAGATGATCAAAAGCAAGAAGGCTGCACTGCTGCAAAGGACGACTGCTGATCTTCAAAAGGAGTTTTGAAGATCCTCCAGATCAGATCCAGATCTGATTTTTGGAGATGTGATAGAGAAGAAGAGGATCTCCAGATCCAGTCCGAATGGATACTGGTAGAGGCCAGGTGCTTGCGTGGCTAGATCCAGAACCTTCCACTGCAAATAGGATCATCAACAGGATAATAGGATTATCCAAATCAGATAAATTAAATTTGATTTAATTTATTCTTATTTTATTTTATTTATTAAAATAATAAGAATTAGATCTGAAATATTCCAGATCTGATACAGATCAAAGAGAAAAAATTTTGAAATGTATCTCTTGATCTGATCAGATCTGAACGAACTTGGATCGAAAAATTAGAATTTTTCTTCAAAAATGTCCAAGCTTAGAGGAATCATAGCTTGTTATGCAAATGGAGCTTGAGCCAAGCTGGATTGATCCGTTAGTTGCCTATCTCAAAAAGGGAGTGCTTCCTCATAATCCAAAAGAAGCTCAGAAACTTAGGAATCAAGCCTCTCGGTACGTTTTGTATGAGGGCAAATTGTATAAAATATCGTATTTGTTAAAGATGTGTGCCCTAGAAGTCAGAATTGGTTAAGATTTATAATACACATCTAAGAGCAAAATTATAATTTTGACTATAAATAATAAAATAAATTATTTTATATCATAATGTGTATTTGAAAGTGTCTGTGATACATCTCTTGAGTTAATGGTAATGATAGTTTATGTTTTCAAAAGTTGAAAATTCAAGACATAAATTTTTATTATTAACTCATAAAATGCTTCCGACCGTAGGATCATCATGAGGATGGTGATTGATCCAGAAGATTGATGTACGATTGCTTCTTTAGAATAGATGAGTCTTGAATCTATGGTGTATAGACACCGGAGTGAGAGTACAAGTACTCATTAGAGAATGAGGGCACTGCATCTCGAGCAGTCATGAGAAAGTCTATCTTCTCGTCGATGACTGGTTCGAAGCTATAGTGGTGTGTCTAGTTCTGACCTGAGGTGCATTGGCAGTTCACCTTAAGGATGTTATAGTTTGACTACACCATAACTCAATCTCCTAGCCATTTGGAATCTTGAGGTGTATGTTGGCTATAGCATGTTCATTTTAGGAATTGGATTGCACCAATAGGAGATCTATTTACCTCGGTAGATGAGGAGCAGCCCTATGATGATCATGAGAATCAAGTCCATAAGCCCATGGCCATGGCAAAGTGAAATAATAGAAAGAGTTTCTATTAGTTTTTTTCACATTGGACTTGAATTGAATGGTTAATTCATATGGGTTGCCACCATATGCTGCTAGGTGTCATTAGTGAATTTTGGGAGCAATTAGAATGATTTGGATGATCGATCATACTAGTTGTCTGAATTAAAAAAGTTTTGATCCATTGGAAGGTGTTTCGATGATGTCGATGATAGAGATCGCAACGTATCCCATTACCATATGGAACTGAATCTAACTAAGTTACACAAATAAAGATTTGAATCTGGATATCATCAATTGGACTAATCTAATTTAATTGATTTGAATAAAATTTAATTAGATTCAAGAAAATCATGCTAGCATATGATTGAGCCTAATATTCTCTTTCAACAATCATTAAAGCTTGTCTCGATTGAGCCAAATATATTTAAGCTCACTCAGGAACCTTTACTTTGTCTGACTAGAGCTTGTCTAGGTCAGAAAAAGGTTATCTTAATTTATGAGATAAATTTGAGACAACACCTACCATTTTTCATCACTTGCTAAATTTTGTCATTTGACTTTGGTCAAACGTTGACCTTTGATACTTAGACATCTGTCTATGTGTCATGCACCCATAGGAGAGAACATGGGGCTTTGTCCCCCTGCTAAAAAATCGAAAGAGAAGGGGCACATGCCTAGGGAGGCATGCACCCCATTAGGATCACGCCTGGAGTCGATACAGATGGGACTCCAGTTGCTTCATGCTTTCAACTTGGGTAGCACCAAAGAGTCTTCTTTGACCAGTCTTGGCGCTACCTAAGAAGGTTTATGAGAGACTCTAATCTGATTGGATCAGATGATGTCATCCCATCAATTAGATTTAGATCTGATTGCATAAAAAATCGTAATTGGCCGAGATGATGTGGCACTGCATGGCGCAGTAGGATCTATATAAACCCTGTCTGCGCCTAGGATTGAGAAGTTCTATCCTTTGCCCATGCCATAAGGCTTCTCTCCCTTCATCTCCATGCCACCTTCAGATCCTCTCTCCTATCCACGTCTAAGAATTTTTGGGTGCAAGTTTGGTGTGATCCGAGCAAGAGAAAGGCGACAGAAAAGGAAGAAGGCAGCACTATTGCAAGAGACAACGACTGATTTTCAAAAGCCATTTTGAAGACCTTCAAGATCAGATCTAGATCTAATTTTTAGAGAAGAAATTAAGAAGGAGAAGATCTTCAGATCTTGTTCGAGTAAATACCGATAGAGGTCAGGTGCTTGCGTGGCTACATCCAGAATCTCAAGCAAACACTAGGATCATCATAGGATAATAGGATTACCCATAATAAGGTATAATTAAATTAGATTTATTTTATTTTATTTTATCAGATTGATAAAATTAGATCTAAAAAGCCTCAGATCTGATTTGGATCTAAGAAATTTTTTTTTTGAAATATCTCTCTTGATCCAATCAGATCTGAACGAACTTGATCCAAAAAATATGATTTTTCTTTCAACTGGTATCAGAGCCAGGTTTCCATAATTAATTAGATCTAATTTTATTATATTTTTGATCTAATAATTAGATGATTTCAGATATCACATTAGACGTGATTAGATCTAAAATCAAAAATTAAAAAAAATAAATAATTTAGATCTAAAATATATGAGATGCATGACTAGACTAGGAATAGAATTATTCTATATGTAGTCTAGCATAATCATAATTTTAATTTGATTAGTTATGATTTTTAGATCTATTATTTATTATTTTTTGATATTATAAATATTATAATTAAATCTAGAAAATAGAAAATAAAGTTATTTAAATTTGTTCATATGAGATATGATAGATGCATGTTTAGACTAGCTGTAGAATAGTTCTACAAAATTATTTTGAATAAATTTAATTTGATATGATCAAATTTAAATTTTATTTTTTAGATGTTTATGAGATAATTTAGATATGAAAACATGCATGATATGATACATGAGATGTATACAAAATATGTTTCTTTAAGTTAGATCAATTTTTATATGTAATATATGATCTAACTAGTTTTGTAGATTCATCATATTTCTGATTAAGACGTTTTCCTTGGCCATCCGATCATAAGAACAAAGAAGGGTTTAAAGATCCTCTCCTTCCATTCGATGGGGTGTTCTTATGATGTGTAGGGATGCTGCATGTTCGTCCTTAATCAGAAATCAAAAAACTTATTTTCTGCAAAATTCTAGATCCTGAAATCCTAGGATTTTATTTACATATTTTGTTTATGAATCCTAAACTTAATTAACAATTAAGATTATGAAATATATTAGATCTAAAATTGAGAATTTTTAGATCTAAGATCTATTCATAAAATTGGGTTTGAGCTTGGGTAGCTCAATTAGGTCTAGCGATTGATCAAACCGAATCAAGAGTCGGTTAGATGGGATAAAGAGTACTTAAATTGACCAGCCTAATAGGATTCAGTTTGGGTCAAGATCGAGTCACATGAGTGATCGATCAAGTTAAGACCTAATTAGGCTTAGTGGTTAGAGTCTGGGTTGTAGGCTAATCCGATTGGTTCTGGCTCAATAATTTGGTGTCTAAGATAAGTTTGGCAGATATGATCGATTGATTTTTAATTGGGAGCTACTCGACTCGAATGCATTCTTGTCGAGTTAATTGCATATCCCTTCCACTGGTCTCACTTACCTAGCCTTATTTGTCGGCTCGGTCCTGATCTAAGATGGCTAATAATCCGAGCTAACCCATGCTATTAGGTTAGTCATAATGGTTATGACTATGTCAAGTCAAGTTTAAAGAGATCTAAATCAAATCTCCCTAAGAAAAGATTAAGTTTAAGGTCTTCCATCGTTGTAGATATATGGGCCCTTCCCGAGGTTGATTATTCTCAGCTAGTTACAATGGTTCAATTACACCAGAAAGATGCAACCATGTCTATTAGGCATTGGATGCTACGGGCTGGAGGATGGATTGGGCTCAATATTCTGGATATGGTGAGAGATCCAATTAGGAATTCAATCTGTGCAAATGGTGGGTCTGACTTAACTAAAGAGTGGATCAATATTTCGAGCATGGTGAGATTCATGAATTAGAGACCAAGCTTGGGTGCAACATGATTAGAGAATCATTGGACAAAAGTTGTTCACTCATTGGCTAACCCATCACCAATAACTGTTAGATAAGGTGATGAGTCTGTTGGTGGAACTATATCATCCACTAGAAATCAGTAATCATAAAGATTTTTGCATCTCTACAGAGGGAGTGTAGGGATCCAAGAAAATAGTGGGAGCTAATTTATTTAGAAATCAAACTCTTAAATAAATTGATCAAATCTTAAGTACAAAATCTAACTAGAAACTTTAACTCTCTATAGAAAAAAGAAAAATATCTGCATCCAACCCACTAGCTCGTATCCTGGACACCCATAGACCGACCAGACCCAATTACAAGAATTGGCTTCGAAACTTCAAAATCATTTTGGATTTCAAGAATTTAACTCATGTATTGGATCAAGATCTTCCCACCTTACCAGCTTGTTCGTCTGCTGAACAGAGAGTGTCTTTTAACAAATGGATGGATGAAGATAACAAGATCAGATACTACATGTTGGGCTCGATGTTTGATGAGCTTCAGTGCCAACATGAAGATATCAAGACTACCTACCAAATGTTGGCTCACCTATAAGAGTTGTTTGGTGAATAGAGTCGCGCAGTCAAATATCAGATCACTAAATGACTTTTTAAGGCTAAAATGCATGATGGACAGTCAGTCCAAGATCATTGTCTAATGATGATTAAGGACTTGAAAGAGCTTGTGAAACTCAGAGTGAAGTTAGACCAGGATCTACAGAATGATATAATTCTGCAATCCTTGATTGATGCATATAGGCAGTTCATTATGAACTACCATATGCATAAACTTAAGAATACTCTGGCCGAACTTATGAATATGCTGGTTACTGCTGAGCTTTCTATGAAAGATTCTAAAGGATCAGTACTTGCTATGGAACGGATTTCTTACAAGAGAAAGTCTTTTGGAAAGAAGTCTGTGAAAGGCAGAAGGTGGAAGATGAAAATAAAAGAAAGGCAGAGCCGAAGAAGAAGGCCGCTGATAAAGAAAAGTATTTTCATTGTAATATTGATGGCCACTGAAAGCGGAATTGTCCTACATACCTGGCCACCCTAAAGAATAAAATGGAGACAGGTCCTTCTGGAGGTATGCTCATTATTGAATCTAACCTTACAATTTGTTCTGCATCCAGTTCGGTGCTTGACTCTTGTTCTAGTGCTCATTTTTGCACTTCTATGCAGGATCTTGAGGATAGCAGGAGGCTGAGGGATGGTGAGATGATCCTATGCGTCAAAAATGAAGCAAGGATTGCTGCTTTAGCCATGGGAACCTACCCTCTTCGACTACCGTCGGACTTAGATTTAGTACTTAGAAATTGTTATTATGTGCCTGCCGCAAGCAGAAATTTGATTTCTATTTCATGTTTAGCACAAGAAGGCTATGTAATTAGTTTTCTTAAGGACCATTGTAATATTCTTTATGAAAAAATAAAATTGCAAGTGCTTTCTTCATTAACGATCTCTACCAGTTACATATTGATGTATCTATCTTTAATATTGAACAAAATGTGAATACCATAAAATGACCCAGGGATAGTCCAAATGATAGGTATCTATGGCACCTAAGGCTAGGTCATATAATAGAAGATAGGATTAATAAATTGAAGAAAATCAGACTATTGAGTTCGTTGACTTTCGAGTTATATTCAATTTGTGAATCATGTCTTCATGGTAAAATGACTAAACTCCTTTTTGTAGGATATGAGGAAAGGGCCATGGATCTACTTGCCCTAATACATACTGATGTATGCGGTCCATTTGATGTGTCAGCCAGAGGCAACATTGATTACTTCATAACCTTTATCAATGATTTATCTTGGTATGAGTACGTATATCTTATGAGACACAAGTCTGAAGCTTTTGAAAAGTTCAAGAAATTCAGACATAAAGTCGAAAAGCAAACTGAAAAACCCATTAAGGTTCTTCAATCAGATCGAAGAGGTGAATACCTTTGCCAAAAATTTTTGGACTATCTCAAGCAAAATGGCATAGTCTCTCAATGGACTCCACCTGGAACACCTCAACTCAACGAGATTTCAGAACGGAGAAATCGGATCCTATTTGATATGGTCCAATCCATGATGAGCTTCACAGATCTTTTTGATTTTTTTTGAGGACATAGTCTGTTAACTGCTATATATTTACTGAATAGGTTTCCTCTAAAATCGTTCTTACCACACTGTATGAGATATGGCATGGTAAGAAATCAAGTCTGAGTCATCTCAAAATTTGGGATGTCTGGCTCATGTCAAAAACAATAAGTGGATAAGTTAGAATATAGGTCCGTTAGAGCTCGATTCATTGGATATTCTAAAGAGTCATTAGGATATTATTTCTACATTCCAGAAGACCACAATGTGATTGTGAGTCGGCATGCCATTTTTCTTGAAAAATAGTTTATTCAAGATAGTTGCATCAGAAAGTAGATCAAGTTAGAGGAGAAAGTCTTCCAAGAGCAACGAGCTAAGGACCCCATGGAACCAAATTAGATTGAGCCAATACAATCACTACCTCCTCCACCTCATAGATCGAAAAGAATTTTTCATTCCCCTGAGAGGTACTTAGGTACTATTTCAGAGAAAGTAGAGAAAATGTTCCTTGTAGGTAATAGGATTCATGGTGATCCCAAAATCTATTAACGAGGTAATATCGGATATCGACTCCGAAAAATGGTTAGAGGCAATGAAGTCAGAAATTGACTCGATGCACTCAAACCAAGTCTGGACCTTGGTACATCCACTAGAAGGTATCGTACTTATTGGGTGTAAATGGATCTACAAGAGAAAGATTAGTGCAGATGGGAATGTAGAGACATTCAAAGCTAGATTAGTGGCAGAAGGTTATAGTCAGCATGAAGACATTGACTATAAGGATACCTTTTCATCAGTAGCTATGCTAAAATCCATCCACACATTGTTTGCTATTGCAGTCTTTTTTGATTATGAAATATGGCAAATGAACGTGAAAACGTCATTCTTAAATGGATACTTTGAGGAAGAAATCTATATGGAATAGTTGCTAGGTTTCATATCCAGTGATGCTGATCACAAAGTATGCAAGCTATAAAGGTCCATATATGGACTTAAGCAAGCATCTCGGAGCTGGAATACTCATTTTAATGATATGATCAAATTATTTGGTTTCATCAAGAATGAAGAGGAGCCATGTACCTTCAAAAAGATCAGTGGGAGTGCTGTTGTCTTCCTCGTATTATACGTGGATGATATTCTCCTTATTGGGAATGATATTCCCATGTTGACCACAGTTAAAATGTGGTTATCTAAAGAATTCTCCATGAAAGACCTAGGAGAAGCATCCTTCATTCTAGGAATTAAGGTCTATAGAGATAGACCGAATAGGATGCTAGGTCTTTCATAGAAGATGTACATAGAGGAAGTGTTAAAGAGGTTTAGCATGGAAAACTCTAAGAGAAGATTAGTACCATTCAGACATGGCATTTATCTCTCCAAAAAAATGTGTCCCAACACACCAGAGGAGATTGAACGCATGAGCAAGATCCCTTATGCTTCAGCAATAGGGAGCCTCATGTATGCCATGTTATGTACACGACCTGATATAGCCCATGCTGTGAGTGTCACGAGCAGATATCAGTCGAATCCTAGGTGAAGAACACTGGACTTCTATGAAATGTATCCTTAAGTACTTGAGAAGAACTAAGAAAATGTTATTGATTTTTGGTAATGGAGAACTCCAAGTCCAGGGGTATACAGACTCAGATTTTATGTCCGATATAGATAATCGAAAGTCGACATCTAAGAGTCTGTTTGTGTGTAATGGTTGTGCTATCAGTTGGAAGAGTTTCAAGCAAACAGTGATAGCAGATTCCACCTTGGAAGCAGAATACATCGCTGCATCAAAAGCTATGAAGAAAGCATTCTAGTATAAGAAATTTGCTGTAGAGATCAGAGTGATGCCATCGGATGCCATTCCTTTATAATGCGATAACAATGGCACCATAGCTCTTGCTAAGGAGTTGAGGTCTCACCAAAAATCCAAGCACATCGAGCGGCGATATCACCTCATCCACGATTATCTTGAGAAAGGTTATGTCGAGCTCAAAGAGTCGACTCCGCATACAATGTGGCAGACTCACTCACAAAGCCGTTGGGCCAGCAGAAGATCGAAATCCACCTTGAGAAGATGGGACTTAGATTTGTAGCCAATTGGCTTTAGGTCAAGTGAAAATTTGTTAGAGATTTATGCCCTAGAAGTCAGAATTGGTTGACATTTGTAATACACATCTAAGGGCAAAATTATAATTTTAACTATAAATAATAAAATGAATTATTTTCTATCACAATGTGTATTTGAAAGTGCCTGTGATACATCTCTTGAGTTAATGGTAATGATAGTTCATATTTTCAAGAGTTGAAAATTTAAGACATGAATTTTCATTATTAACTCATAAAATGCTTTCGACCGTAGGATCATCATGAGGATGGTGATTGATCCAGAAGGTTGGTGTACGATCGCTTCTTTAGAGTAGATGAGTCTTAAATCTATGGTGTAGAGACATCGGAGTGAGAGTATAGGTACTCGTTAGAGAACGAGAGTACTGAGCATGACCACCTCGAGCAGTCATAGAGGAAGTCTACCTTCTCATCGATGACTGGCTCGAAGCTGCAGTGGTATGTTTGATTCTTTGACCTAAGGTGCATCGGTAGTTCACCTTGAGGGTGTTATAGTTTGACTACATCATAACTCGATCTCCTAGCCATTTGGAATCCTGAGGTGTATGTTGGCTATAGCATGTTCATTGTAGGAATTGGATTGCACTAATAGGGGATCTATCTACCTTAGTAGATGAGGAGCAGTCCTATGATGATCATGAGAATCAAGTCTATAAGTCCATGGCCATGGTAGAGTGAAATAATAGAAAGAGTTTGTATTAGTTTTTTTTACATTGGACTTGAATCGAGTGATTAATTCATATGATGAAAATTAGGGTTTGACGAGATCACCTTAACCCTAATCTGATCAGGGCTCAAGATAGAGGAACTTAATCACCCAGGTAACTACACCGAGCGGTTTGTTTTCATTTCTGATGGGTTGCCACCATATACTGCTAGGTGTCACTGGTGGATTTTGGGATTAATTAGAATGATTTGGATAATCGATCATATTAATTATCTGAATAAAAAAAGTTCTAATCCATCGAAAGATATTTCGATGATGTCGATGATAGAGATCACGACGTATCCCATTACCATACGGAACTAAACCTATCTGGATCACACAAATAAGGATTTGGATCTGGATATCATCAATTGGACTGACTCAGTTAAATTGATTTGAATAAGATTCAATTAGGTTCAAGAAAATCATGCTAGCACACGATTGAGCCTAATGTTCTCCTTCAACAATCATCAAAGCTTGTCTCGATTGAGCCAATTATGTTTGAGCTCACTTAGGAACCTTTACTTGATCCGATTAGAGCTTGTCCAGGTTAGAAAAGGGTTGTCTTAATTTATGAGATAAATTTGAGATAACACCTGCCATTTTTCGTAACCTGCTAAATTTTGTCCTTTGACTTTGGTCAAATGTTGATCTTTGACACTTAGATATTTGCCCATGTGTCATGGATCCATAAGAGAGACATGGGGCTTTATCCCCTACTAAAAAGTAGAAAGGGAAGGGGTGTGTGCCTAGGGAGGCGTGCACCCCGTGAGGATCACGCCTGAAGTCCCATACAGATGGAACTCCAGTTGCTTCATGCTTTCAACTTGAGTGGCGCCAAAGAGTCTTCTTTGACCAATCTTGGTGTCACCTAAGGAGGTTTATGAAGAACTTTAATATGATTGGATCAGATGATGTCATCCCACCAATCAGATTTAGATCTGATTGCACAAAGAGTGGTGATTGGTCGGGATGATGTGGCACTGCATGGTGCAGCAGGGTCTATATAAACCTTGTCTGTGCCTAGGATTGAGAAGTTCTACCCTTTGCCCATGCCACAAGGCTTCTCTCCCTCCTTTTCCATGCCACCTTCAGTTCCTCTCTCTCCTATCCACATCCAAGAATTTTTGGGTGCAAGTTTGGTGTGATCCGAGCAAGAGAAAGGCGACGGGAAAGAAAAAAGACAGCACTGCTGTAAGAGGCAATGGTTGATCTTCAAAAGTCATTTTGAAGATCTTCAAGATTAGATCCAAATCTGATTTTTGGAGGAGAGATTGAGAAGGAGAAGATCTCAAGATCCTGTCCGAGTGGATATTGGTAGAGGCTAGGTGCTTGCGTGGCTATATCCAGAACCTCAGGCAAACATTAGGATCATCATAGGATAATAGGATTACCCATAATAAGGTATAATTAAATTAGATTTAATTTAATTTAATTTAATTTATTTTATCAGATTGATAAAATCATATTTGAAGAGTCTCAGATCTGATTTGGATCTAAGAGAAAATTTTTTTGAAATATCCCTCTTGATCCAATCAGATCTGAACGAACCTGATCCGAAAAATAGGATTTTTCCTTCAGTATTCGCTACAGCTGTTGAGATGTCTTCGACCTTTAGAGGCCGACTTCACATTATGAAAAGTGCACGAGAAAATTTATGGACGTCATGTAGGAGCTAGATCCCTGTCACAAAGACTACTTCGGTAAGGATACTATTGGTCGACCTTGTACCATGATTTTGTGGAGTATGTCAAGAAATGTGACCGCTGTCAGAAAAATGTAAATATACAAAGACAGCCGGCCTTCGAGCTTACTCCACTAAGCACACCTTGGCTATTTGCACAGTGGGGAATGGATATACTTGACCCTTTTCTAATGAAATTTGGATAATGGAAGTTTCTCCTGATTGCAATCGACTATCTCACCAAATGGATCGAAGTCGAACCACTAGCAAAAATTACTGAGGCCAAGGTACAGGGCTTTATCTGAAAGTCAATCGTCTGCCGGTTTGGTCTGTCCCAAATTTTCATAATAGATAACGAGCGATAGTTCACTAGGACGAGGTTCGCTGAGTTCTATGAAGATCTAAACATCTCCTATTGTTTCACGTCGGTAGCTCACTCACAGACGAATGGAGAAGCTGAAGTGACCAACCGGATCCAATTGCAAGGCATCAAGACAAGACTCGAAAGAGCAAGAGGGACCTGGGCGGATGAACTCTATTATGTTCTATGGGCATACCGCACTACCCAAAGGCTACCGATTGGAGAAACAACGTTCGCCTTAGCTTTTGAAATAGAGGCAGTCATCCCAATCAAACTTAAGCTTCCATCGGCGTAGGTTGTGGCTTTCAACAAGCAGCATAATCTGCAGAACCTCAGAGCCAACCTCGACCTGCTAGAAGAAAAAAGAGAGAAAACCCAAGTTTGGATGGCAGCTTATAGGCGAAGGATGGTCCGATACTATAGAGTCAGAGGTAAAATATTCAGAGTGGGGGACTTAGTGCTTTGGCGAGCCGCCATCTCTCAGCCTCAGAGCCAGGGGAAGCTTGCACCAAATTGGGAAGGACCCTATGAGGTCACGGAGGTCGTTCGACCCGAGACGTATAACTTGAAGGAACTCGGAGGGGCAGACCTACCTCGACCATGGAATTAGAAAAATTTGTGAATGTATTACTGATGATTTGATTATAATAAAATCTTCCTACTTCAACACCCTAATCTTTGTTATATACTAGTGATAAAGAGGGACTACCCCTCGAACTTGATCTCACGACAAATACAGCCCGTTAGGAATAGGAGGAGAACCTCGTCATAACATGAGCAAAGTCGAAGACCTCGTTCATTTTAGACGAGATGAGGAGAGAGGCCCTAACAACGATCCTAATGTGTCCCTATAGTCTGTTAGAAGTAGGAGGAGAACCTCGTCCTAATATGAGCAAAGTTGAAGGCCTCATTCATTTTAGAGGAGATGAGGGGAGAGGCCTTGACAACGGTCCTAATGTGCCCCTACAGCCCGTTAGGAATAGGAGGAGAACTTCGTCTTAACGTGAGCAAAGTCGAAGGCCTTGTTCATTTTAGACGAGATGAGGGGAGAGGCCCTGACAATGATCCTAATATGCCCCTAAAGTCCGTTAGGAATAGGAGGAGAACCTCGTCCTAACATGTGCAAAGTCGAAGGCCTCGTTCATTTTAGACGAGATGAGGGAAGAGGCCCTGACAACGGCCCTAATGTATCCCTACAGTCCGTTAGGAACAGGAGGAGAACCTCATCCTAACGTGAGCAAAATCGAAGGTCTCGTTTATTTTTGACGAGATGAGGAGAGAGGCCTTGACAATGATCCTAACGCACCCCCGTAAGCCATGTTAAGAATAGAAGGAAAGCCTCATCTTAACGTGAGCAAAGTCGAAGACCTCATCAATTTAAGTTGGGATGGAGGGAGAGGCCCTGTCAATGGCCCAAATTCACCCCCACAAGCCACGTTAGGAACAGGAGGAGAACCTCATCCTAACGTGAGAAAAGTCGACGACCTCATCGATATAAGATAGGATGGAGGAAGAGATCCTACCGATAACCCTAATGCACCCCTATAAGCCATGTTAAGAACAGAAGGAAAGCCTCGTCCTAACATGAGCAAAAGTCGGAAGCTCATAGACCGAAGACATGGAGAAGGAAGAAGCTTGGTGGAGAATCCTTACACGTGTTTTTTCACGATAACCTGACTACATCAAATGCAAAAGGTAGAACTTTATCCTGGTTTGCAAGAGAGGTCCTAGTACGACGTCCACAACAAGTCCGGTGTCCACAACGAGCTCGGTATCCACAATAAGCATTTAATAAGAAATCGATAGAGAAAAAAATAAGGTAAAGAAAGTAAGGCCGCAAATAGGCCTCAGATTCACGTGAAACGAAAATAGTGAAAAATATATTATTTCATTACAAAAATGAGTTCATTACGAGCAAAGCATAGGCTAACAAGGCCAATTACACTGAAAGAAAGAAAAAAGAGGGGGAAGAGATCGAAGCTCTAAGGCGAACTAAATTCTTCGGACTTTGGGCTGCCGGCTTCAACCATCACCAAGGCCTGCTTTAGCCTAAGGATCTCCTCCTCAAGCTCCTTCTTCTGGAAGAGACAATCTACATACATTTTATTGGCTAGCTGAAACTTACCCTCGAGCTCTTGCCGCTGTCTCTTTAAAACTTCAGACTTGGCCTCCGCATCCTCAACAGTCTGATGTTCGTAGGTGAGTTGAAGCTTCATTCGTTGAACCTCGGTCTGCTCTACCCCAACCGCCTCTGAAAGCTCACCAATGGTCCTCTTCAAGGAGGCAATCTCCTTCGACTCACCACTCGTATTGGCTCTCCGATTATTGTGCAATCGCTATTGAAGATGAGTTGCCTCGTCTTTGGCAACCTTGAGCTCGCCTTCAAGTCTGAACATCTTCTCCGCCCAGGTCACTCAGTAGTTATTATATTCGTCCTCAGTATCTTGCAGTTTCTTTTGAAGCTGAAAAAATTTTTTTGATCAGTCCCAGTCGTACCGGGCCTTGTCGATGAAATGTATATGCCCTTAAGCCAATCAAAAATTTATTTATTTTTTGGGTTGTTCTTTGTCTTCCAAACTCATGTAATGATATTTTAAAATAAATAAAGACATTATTTCATCATATGCAGTGTCTTATTATTTATTTAAGATTATGATGAACCCCATAAATTAAGGCTATGGTTTTAAAATTATGATGAGATCATACCAGTGAGATCTAAAATCTTAAAATTCTAATTTAAATATTTCTGGTCAATGGAACATTGAGTTGGGGATTAATGTTTTCGGTAAGACTAGCACATCTTTTGTACACTCAATTGAGAGGGTGATTGATCTCACAATCACTTATGTATGACACTAATACAAGAATGTGGGTGCTCATTAGAGAATGAGTTCACTGAATTGATCCAAATTGAGAATATCTAATGGAGTCTTATCTACATGTCAATAGATGGTTCTCATAGTGGAATTTGTGCATGTAATCCTTTGACCTGAAACTACCATAGAATCTTATATATATAAATCCATATTTTGGTTCATACTCATTCATGACTCAGTTATGTACGGGATGATCTGGATATGGTAGATTATATATATGAAGGTTGTGAGTAGGTTAACATGGAATCGATCACTCCTGGTAAGAGGAAATAGCATCCTACCTGCTTCAAACAAATGATGATTCAGGAAGACTTTGATCAAAGCATGATGAAAAATTAGAAATAGTTTCTAATGTTTCATTAAATGAATCATCATCATAAGATTGAAAGAGAAATGAATATGATATTGGGGTTGACATATTTCCATACCCTAGAGTCATATTCAGGATGCAGGAGATCGAAGGATCTAGTTGCATGGTAATTTTCACTGAAGGATATTTTTGGTATTTTCATCAAAATTTTACATCTTTCGAAAAGTCATGATATGTTGCTAGACATCAATCATGTCTTGTGGGTTTGATCAAATTAAAATTTTAATTTGATCATTAAATTAGAAAGTATTCTAAATTAAGTCAAATTGGGTTGGCTAGTTTTGACCTAAATCGGTTTGGTTGAGTTCTAACCAGATTAGGTCAAATCACACCCAGATCCACTGCTGGCTAGATGTGGAACCCAATGGGTCACACACAGAGAATTGATTAAGGATCTAATTGGATTAGATCATGTTTGCAAGATGAACATGCTAGTACATGTAGCAAACCCTAGCACCTAGATTTGAATTAGATTCGAATCGGCTTCCAATTTTGGCTAATTAAGGATCAATTTGAGCCAAATTGGATTTGGTCTTAAATTGAATTAACCTAGATTGATTGGGCTTCAGTTAGGGCATCACATACCAGAATCCCATGCACTAGAGAGTCTCTCTCTTGTGTGTGGGAAGTCTTTCATGCACAAAGAGATTTTTGGCGCATGGGATTAAGTTGGCGCCTACCTACTTTGACTTTTCCTCTTTCTCCATGTCGCATAAATTTTCAAATGGGCGTGAACATCAGATATGGAGCACAGAAGAGTCCTTCTGTAGATTAAATAATCCATTATCTATTTAATATTTGCATGAGAAGGGACTCCTTGTCGCCCAAAACTCCTTGTCGCCTCTTGGACCAAGTCAAAGTCCCTTGGGACTTTGACTATTCAAATATTATCTCCAGACCATTTTGCTGAATGGGTGTCCCATATTAAGGCTATTGGATGGCCTTCTTATTAGATCTAATGGTTGAAAATGATGGCACCAAAAATGAAAACCCGCGACTCTTCGTAAATAACTTACGTAGAATTAGTCCGAGAGTCCTACTTTAAAGCATCTCTTGGACTAAGTCTACATATCATTATTATCTGATGAGGCATGAGATAGGCTGATGGGACATGAGATAATAATTTGAAAGGGCACAAGAAAATGTGTTGGCACCTTTACGTACATTATAAATAAGGGTGCGCACCAAGAGTTCGAGTGTTGTGAAAATTATCTTTCTTTCTTACAAAGTATTTTCTTATTGTCCAATTTTTTTTCTTTCCTTCTCTTATCCAGACATTGTCTTTATAAGGATAAGAAGTCATTTTAAGACAAAGAGATTAGAAAAAAAAATTAAGAAGACAAGGAAAAAGAAAGATAGGTAAGGAGAGATAAGGAAGGTAACATAAAGGCTAAGGAAGGTCTTGCCCATTTAATTAAAATTCTTATTATTAGAATTTTAATTATATATAAATCAAAGGTGCCGGTGTCTTGATCAAGTCTCCGTGTGGATCAATGTTGGAGGGTGAACACGTGGACACCTGGTGGAATCCCTGACGGACTACTGTCGACAATTAGGAATAATTCAGGATTTAGCGATAAGAGGTATGTTCTAATACTTTCTTTTATATTACAAATGCATGTTATATGATTTAATTGCTAATAAGGTGGTCCTAGGATTCGGATTTGGTTTGTATGATTTCATATTTTTTGCTTTGAAATCCATGCTTCCGTCCTTTACACCAATCCTATCAGTGGTATCAGAGCAAGCCTTATTAGGTTAAATCATATAATGCTTTGCTTATAATATAATGGCATAAATGAAAAATATGATATAATATTTTTATTTGCATGTTATTTATATGATGAGATCATATTCTTTTATTTATCATAATGAGATTATGATGTATATATTATTCTGTAAAGGTTGTCCTGATATAGTGGAAAGTATTCACTATATAATGATGGTTGTCCTAGAATAATTATACATATTATATATATATATATTATCATAATTGATGCTTTTATGCATTTAGTTTGATTTAAATCAGAATGTGCATTGAGACCATTTAAATCCCTCTTTAAAATTATATTAAGTTGTAGTGTAATTTACCTATAGCTGAATCAGTTGGGATGTCTAATTGATCAATTGATGTCTAGAAAAAATGATTCATGATTGGTAAAGAGAACATGATTTTTTAATTGGTTCCGTTGTCTAACCTAAACAATTTATTGATATCTAAGGAAAGCAATGGGGGGACTCCTACTTCTCTCCTATTTACCTGGCCGATTCAATTAATTTAATTCTAGATTGAAATACTTAGTATTATATTCACTACATTAAGGCCTTTCTTCATACTAGATTCTTATTATATCCAGAACCATATTAGTTTTATTGCATAACTGATAGGAATGCGATGTTGTCGTTAAGACACCATGTTTATCACTTTAATCGGACTTCTTAAAATAATTAATAATGCAAAGATAGTAGTGAGTCGGGTCGAATCCATAGGGAAGGTAGTGTTTTTAGATTTAAAATTTTTGACTTTTTTAAAAGGAAAAAAAAGATTTGAAAATAGAATTTGAAGTCAGAAATTAAAATTGTGAAGTGAAAATTAAATTATGCAGAAAAGTAAACTTGGTACTAAGATCTACTAATTAGATTTTAGCATCTACTTGCAGTGAAATAAAGAACAATAATTAAAGTATAGAAATTAAATTATAATAAAAATAAAGAGCATAAATTTAAAGAACATAAAATAAAAATTATATTAATTAAAATTTTAGAATTTAAATATATGAAATTTAAAAATAAAATAAAATAAAATAGTCTGATATCTGATCTTGGATCAGCATGGGTGGAAAGATGGTGTAGAGGCCCAACTTTTCCTCTCGACATCAGTTGCCTCAAAGCAGCCATTAATCCAAAGTCTAGATTCACCCTATACCAAAGCTTCATCTTGATCGAAGATGTTGATTTCTGGAGGCCTGGGATTCTTTTTATAGAGCTAGGAGGGCTGGAGAGTTTTCTTCTGGGCAATGTGGGACTAAGGAGCTCTTTGATTGCCAAAATATGGAGAAATCCTAGTAAAAATTGAATTTAAAGGAGTTCTAGATGAATTCTATTACTTTGGATGAAATCTGGCTATCAATAGGAATCCAACAGACCAAAAATCATCAAAATCGGATGTGTATCAGCCCAGATCAGGTTAGATTAAATTCTAGCCGTTCAATCGTGCATTGATGGAGGAAATCTGGCTATTGGTCATGCGTCGAGAGTCTTGATCACCGTTGGGAGCATTTTGGATTATCGGATCATCCCCTGGATCGAGCGCTATCATTGGATGGTGATCCGCGTGAAGTTTGAAGCTGAATCAAATTCGAAAATAATCATAGTCGTTCGATCTTGACCGCAAGCTACCACAGCCATTCGATCACGCAATTACTATTCCCATGGACCACATGGACCGGCCGCACCGCACACCACAGCTAATCAGCGCTCCTATCATTGAGTGAAAAGATCAGATTGCCCTGTGAGTCGCGATAAATTTCTGTGGACCCTATAAGGGTCTAGGTCCGCCACGTGTCGCTCTATGATTCGCCGGTTTCTACTGAGCTGGCGGTCCATGCCTGGATCGTGGACCGACTGGTGGCTTCTATGGCTGAGTTGGCTTTGATGGCTTGGCTTGGTGGCTTGGCTTGCAGAGCCGGTTGAGTCATTTTTTATTTAATTTTTATTTTTTTTATCTTTAGAAATTCATATCTTCTTCGTTTTAGCTTCGTTTTGTTTGAACCTTATTTTATTATGATAAAAAAAATGAGCTCTTTCTATTGATAATAAAATTTTATTTTTTATTTTTTATTATTTTTTAATTAATAAAAATATAAATTTTTTAAAAATATATATCAATTAATTAATAATTTTTAAAATTAATATGAATTAATTAATAAATTAATATTTTTATTGATGAATTTATGGTACTTATCACACCCCCCAAGTTAAGCTTTGCTCGTCCTCGTGTAAAGAAAGAATTTAGTTTTAAATTTCTTTTAACTTTAGAGTTTCGAATTTTATCTAAGTAGTTTTTAAAATGGCCATTGATATTCAGTAGAGCTTAAGTGAGATGTATCATTGGATTATTAATACTTATCAATAGAAAAATTAAGTAAAGAACATTAAACTTGTTTGAATTTTTTCTAAATTATCTCACCTTTATCTTTGATTTATCTAAACTTTCATATAGGCAAGTGTATTGCTACTTCCGTCCTTCATTTATTGATTTTTATTTTCACATTGTCCACTTTTTGATACGAATATCATTGTTTACTTAGGTAATGGAATCCGATTGTTCGGTGGGACTCAATGAGCTTCTTTATCCTTTCCATTTTTTGATGCGAAACTCAATGCTTGCTTAGGCAAAGAGGTTCGATTACTCAGTGAGAAGTACTTGAAAACTATTTTATTAAAAATTTTTTATATGAAAATTATTTTATTTAATTTTTTATATGAAGAAACGTATGATCATCCTACACAAGCCAATAAAAAGTAGATTTTTTTTTGATGCTAGTAGAAAAAATTAGAAATGCTCCAAGAAAAATTTTTTTTATGTTCTAGACTTAATTCTTTATTGAATTTTCTTAATACTTGATTCCTCAATATCTCAGATTCTCTGATCTATGCATTAATTTTTTTTTAAAAATATTTAGTTTAATTCGATTCTTAAATATAATTAGGTATCTAAATACTAAATACTAATTTTTTTGAGGACTTAAAATTTTAAAATTTTTTATTTTTCTCCCTTCCAACTTAATCGACATTGTCCTCAATGGAGAAGAAAAAATAAAGGGTGTAATAAAGAACATGGAAGAATACACCTAACTATATTTTTGGTCCAGTACATGCCTTTGAAAATTTAAGCTCTTCTTCCAACTTATTCAAATTATCCTAAAAAAAATAAACTAAAAAGATAAATTAGATGAAAAAAATTAAATATTAGGTTGCCTCCCAACAAGCGCTAAGTTTACCGTCTTCAGTCAGATATAATGCAACTTACTATCCTGTATTAAATATTGGATTGATAAATTCTAATGATTTTGGATTGTCAATCTCAGAAAGTTGATTTATAATTCTATTATTGATATATTCATTGTTAATTTTAGGGACATAATTTATGATCCCATTCTCAGACCCATGTTTATTAAGAATTTCTTCTATTTGTTCTAAAATACTCATGAATTGAGTTTTTGTATTAGGAGTTAAGTTTGATTTAATGGGTACTGAAAGGGTGTCTAAAGGCGGATTTAATTCTGGAGGTAAATTAATGTCATCTTGCTTAAACAACTCCGTTGGCTCTTGATTTTTGTAAGAAGAACCGACTTCTAGGGTTGAAAGGAACAGGCTTTTAGGTTTATAAGTTTCGGGTAAATCATCTATTCTCTTTTCCCCTTTTTCTATCTTATTTAAACTGGAACTAGCATCAGTACTAGTTCCTGGCTCGGATTCTTCTATGTGGTTAGTCTCAGTATCAGTACTAGTTTCTGGCTCGGATTCTTCATTTATAATTAATTTATAAAAAAATCAAAGAAATCAAAGAAAAAAATAGCATCTATTCCTTCCCCGGCAATGACGCCAAAAGCTTAATGCATTTGCCAAAATTATTTTTAATTTATTTAAAATAAATTAAAAAATTAAAATAAAAAATAATCTCCAGCAACGGTGCCAAAAATTTGATAGGAATGCGATGTTGTCGTTAAGACACCATGTTTATCAGTTTAATCCGACTTCTTAAAATAATTAAACATGCGTAGATAGCAGTGAGTTGGGTCGAATCCACAGAAAAGGTAGTATTTTTAGATTTAAAATCTTTAATTTTTTTAAAAGAAAAAGAAAAAAAATTGAAAATAGAATTTGAAGTCAGAAATTAAAATTGTGAAGTAGAAATTAAATTATGCAGAAAAATAAACTTGGTACTAAGATCTACTAATTAGATCTTAGCATCTACTTGCAGTAAAATAAAGAACAATAATTAAAGTATAGAAATTAAATTATAATAAAAATAAAGAGCATAAATTTAAAAAAATATAAAATAAAATTTATATTAATTAAAATTTTAGAATTTAAATATGTAAAATTTAAAAATAAAATAAAATAGCCTGATCTCTGATCTTGGATCGGTATGGGTGGAAAGATGGTGTAGAAGTCCAGCTTTTTCTCTCGGCACCCGTTGCCTTGAAGTAGCCATTAACCCAGAGCCTGGCTTCACCCTATACCAAAGCTTCACCTTGATCGAAGATGTTGATTTCTGAAGGTCTGGGGTCCTATTTATAGAGCTAGGAGGGTTGGAGAGTTTTCTTCTAGGTAATGTGGGACTAAGAAGCTCTTTGATCGTCAAAATATGGAGAAATCTAAGTGAAAATTAGATTAAAAGGAGTTCTGGATGAATTCTATTGCTCTAGATGAAATCTGGCCATCAATAGAAATCCAACGGACCAAAAATCATCAAAATCGAATGTGTATTAGTCCAGATCAGGTCGGATTAAATTCTGACCGTCCGATCGCACGTTGATGGAGGAAATCTGATTGCTGATCACGTGTCGAGAGTCCTGATAACCATCGGGAGCATTTTGGACCGTCGGATCATCCCCTGGATCGAGCGCTATCGTTGGATGGCGATCCGCATGAAGTTTGAAGCTGAATCAAATCCGAAAATAACCACAGTCGTTCGATCTTGACCGCAAGCTATCGCAGTCATTCGATCGTGCAATTACTATTTTCATGGACCACGTGGACCGGCCGCACCACACACTATAGCCAATCAGTGCTCCTGTCATCAAGTCAAAAGATCAGATTGCCCTGTGAGCCGCGATAAATTTCTGTGGATCCTTTAAGGGTCTAGGTCCGCCACGTGTCACTCTGTGATTCGTCGGTTTCTATTGAGCTGGCGGTCCACGTCTGGATCGTGGATCGGCTGGTGGCTTCTGTGGTTGAGTCGGCTTTGATGGCTTGGCTTGGCTTGTGGAGCCGGCTGAGCCGTTTTTCTTTTTTATTTAATTTTTATTTTTTTATCTTTAGAAATTCATATCTTCTCCGTTTTAGCTCCGTTTTACTCGAAACTTATTTTGTTATGATCAGAAAAATGGTCTCTTTCTATTGATAAAAAATTTATTTTTTTAATTTTTATTATTTTTTAATTATTTTTTTAATTAATAAAAATATGAATTTCTCAAAAATATGTATCAATTAATTAATAATTTTTAAAAATTAATATAAATTAATTGATAAATTAATATTTTTATTAGTGAATTTATGGTACTTATCAGTAACCACAAGATCTATCATGGAGAATGATGTAATATTAATCTAGTGCATTGAGATGTTTACAATATTTTGAATATACTGTTCTGTTGTGTAACCACAAAAGCAGTTATATTTTATTTTTACTGTATAGAAATGAAGAGTTCTATTTAAACTATAACATTAAAGTTTGTTGTGTTAACACAAGACTATTAATGTTTTAGAGGCAAAAATTTTTTGAGTTGCATAAAATATAATTGGAAAGAGTTTCCTACCTTTGATCTTATAATAGGTTTGTTATGCAACCACAAGACCTTTTATAAGGAATTAGGGTCCTATTCTCACTAAAAGAATTAATTAGAGGGTTATGTTTTTTGATTAAAACAGTGGGAGACATAATTAAATTAAAGTCCTAATTTAATTATGTTTGTCATCATGAGTTGTTTGCTTATGTATTGTTCTTTATTATGTAGATTAAATGGCTTCTTCACTTTCATTGTGTTCAATTTTGGATTCAAATAAATTGATTGGTCAAAATTATGTTGGACTGGCTGAGAAACCTAAAAATAGTACTCAGTCAAGAAAAACTCTCCTATATTCTTGATGCCCCTGATCCTAAGCCATTAGAAAAAGATGCCACAGATGAAGATAAGTCCACATACAAGATGTGGCAAAATGATTCCCTTACTGTCAAATGCATCATACTTGCCTCTATGAATAATGAATTACAGAGGCAGCATGATAGCATGGACACTCAATCCATATTGCTCAATCTAAAAGAGCTTTATGGAGAGCATAGTAGGACTGCTAGATATGAGATATCTAAGCAATTATTTCATGCAAGAATGATAGAAGGAACATCCATACAAAATCATGTTTTGATGGTAATTGACCTAATCACTCGATTAAGTCAATTAGGTTTTGTTATGGATGGAGAGTTAAGTCAGAATTTGATCCTGCAATCACTTTCGAATCATTTTCTCAGTTTGTCATAAATTATCATATGAACAAACTGAATTCTACCTTGCCTGAGCTGTTAAATATGCTCAAGACAGCAGAAAGCCATATCAAAAAGGATAAGGCTCCTTTTCTTCTTATGAATGGGATCTCCAAGAAGAAGGTAGGCAAAAAGGATTCAAAGAGAAGGTTGAATCCTAAAGATGGTATAAATAAGAAGAGAAAGAAGAAGAAGGTCTCCAGACAGACGACTTATTTTCACTGCGGCAAAATAGATCATTGGAAGAGGAATTGCAAGTCTTACCTTGCAACCGTGAAGTCTGGTGCAAATAATGCACCAAAAGGTATGTATGAGATACATACTATATTATCATTAAATTCTTCCATTTCAAACTCTTGGGTATTAGATACTGGTTGTGGTTTTCATATCTGCAAATCTTTGCAGGGGCTATAGAAAATTAAGAGTTTGAAGAAAGGTGACTTCAAGCTCTATGGCGCTGGAGGAGAGTCTATCCAAGCAGAAGCTGTAGGGACAAATATATTGAAGTTACCTTCTGGGAAGATCTTAAAGCTTACAAATTGTTATTATATGCCTAAGATCATTAAAAATATTATATCTATACCCTTGTTAATTAAACAAGGTTATAGTTTTAATGTAACGAGCAAAGGTTGCTCGATTAAATATTTTAATGAAAATATTTATTTTGGCATATTTAGCATTGGTTTGTTGACTTTATGTTTGGATGACAATATATTTCATATTGATAAAAATAGAAAACGTAAGAGAGATGACATAAATAATACTTTACTTTGGCATTTTCGATTAGGTCATGTTAGTGAGGCTAGGATTAACAAGTTATATAAAGAAAAGTTCTTTGATCTTTTTGATTATGAATCATTAGGAACTTGTGAATCATGTCTCATAGGTAAAATGACTAAGACTCCATTTAGTGGATATGGAGAAAGGACAAAAGAGTTATTAGGACTTATACATATGGATGTATGTGGTCCTATGACAACTCAAGCCAGAGGAGAATACTCTAATTTTATAACATTCACTGATGATTTATCTAGGTTTGGATATGTGTATCTTATGAAATACAAATTAAAAGCCTTTGATAAATTTAAAGAGTATCAAAATATGGTCGAAAAATAAATTGGACATTGTATAAAAATTTTTCGATCTGATTGGAGAGGAGAATACTTATCTAGTGATTTTCTAGACTATCTTAAAGTTAAAGAGATTCCCTCTGAATGGACAGCTCCTTATGCACCTGCAATTAAATGGTGTAGCCGAAAGAAAAAATCGTACCTTTTAGATATGGTACGGTCCATAATGTACTTTACTGAATTACTTATTTCCTTCCGGGGCCATGCTTTAGAGATCGCAATTTATATCTTGAATAGAGTACCTTCTAAATCTGTATCTAGTACTCCATATGAGGTATGGAGAGGTAAGAAACCCAATCTTAAGTATTTTAAGATATGGGGTTGTCTAGCATATGTCAAAAAAAATTTTGGACATAAGCTTAATGCTAGATCAAACAGATGTCTATTTATCGGATATCCTAGAGATAGTATAGGATATTTATTCTACCATTCTATTGAATAAAAGTTATTTATAAGTAGGCATGCCACTTTCATGGAAAAAAAATTTATCCTAGAAAAGGACAGTGGCAGAAATATTGAACTTAGTAAAGTTCAAGAAAAATAAATAGAAATTTCTCAACCAAA
Organism: Cocos nucifera; assembly: GCA_006176705.1. Lineage (NCBI taxonomy): Eukaryota > Viridiplantae > Streptophyta > Magnoliopsida > Arecales > Arecaceae > Cocos > Cocos nucifera. Next base: position 90,705 of record QRFJ01004295.1, on the reverse strand, counting down.
TAATCACATAAAAGAATCAGAATACATAACTCCTATCCGTAGGTCTGAAAGAGTACGACATACACCTATGAGGTATGGGTTCATTATTGAGAACAATGAAGCCCAAGTCATTAAGAATGATGAACCTCTGACCTATACGGAAGCAGTCAAAAGTAAGGACTTTGACGAATGGCTGGCTGCCATGCAATCCGAAATGGACTCCATGCACACCAACAAAGTATAGACTTTGGTGGATGCACCAGAGGATATAAATCCTATTGGATGCAAAGGGATTTTTAAGAAAAAGATTGGAGCAGATGGCCAAATTGAAACCTATAAAGCCAGATTGGTGGCTAAGGATTTTAGGCAAAAACAGGGGATTGATTATGATGAAACATTTTCACCTGTTTTCATGCTCAAATCTATTCGAATTATACTTGCCATAGTAGCATACCACGACTATGAAATATGGCAAATAGATGTGAAGACTATCTTCTTTAATGGTTTCCTTAAAGAGGAGGTCTATATGTCACAGCCAAAGGGATTTGAGTCAAATGAGAGACCAAATTAGGTTTGTAAGCTTAAGAGATCTATTTATGGATTAAAGTAAGCATCAAGGAGTTGAAACATCTGTTTTGATGTAACAGTCAAAGAGTTTGGTTTTATCAAGAATGTGGATGAACCATGTGTGTACAAGAAAACTAGTGGGAGAACCATAGTCTTCTTGGTTCTATATGTAGATGACATACTCCTCATTGGGAATGATATCCCAATGTTGCAATCAGTCAAATTATGGCTATCAAATAAGTTTTTCATGAATGATTTGGGAGAAGCATCCTATATACTAGGAATAAAGATCTATAGAGATAGATCTAAGAGGATGCTAGGCTTGTCCCAATCTAGGTACATTGACTTAATACTAAAAAGATTCAGTATGGATGGGAGTAAAAGAGGTTACTTACCCATGAGTCAAGGTATATATCTCTCTAAAAAGATGTCTCCAAAGACACCTAAAAAGAGAAATAGAATGAGTTCTATTCCTTATGCTTCAGCTGTTGGATTAATAATGTATGCCATGTTATGTACAAGGCCTGATATTGCTTATGCCTTAGGCATTGCAGGTAGATTTCAAGCTGATCCAGGAGAGGATCATTGGAAAGCTGTGAAAAATATTCTTAAGTACTTAAGAAGGACTAAAGATATTTTTCAAGTATATGGTGGTTCTGATCTTAAACTAGAAGCATATTCTGACTCTAGTTTTCAATCAAATTCAGATGATAGCAAATCCATTTCAGGGTATGTCTTTACTCTAAATGGTGCAACAGTGAGTTGGAAGAGTACTAAGCAGCCAACTGTAGCTGACTCAACTACTGAGACAGAATATATAGCTATATGTGAAGCCACCAAAGAAGCTATCTGGATGAAGAAGTTTATCACCGAATTGAGTGTTATTCTTGAAATCAAGAATCTAGTACCACTTTATTATGACAATACTGGAGCTATTGCTCAAGCAAAGGAACCTAGGTCTCATCATAAATCCAAACATATTCTGAGACGCTTCTATCTCATTTATGAAATTATTGAAAGACAAGATGTAGTCATAGAACGAGTTAACACAAAGAACAACATAGCAGACCCATTCACTAAGGCTTTACCACTGCAATTGCTTGATCGCCACCTTGATTGTATGGGATTAAAATATAAGGGCGATTGGCTTTAGTGTAAGTGGGAGATTGAAAGGTATATGCTCTTAAGCCAATCAAAAATTTATTTATTTATTGGGCTATTCTTTGTCTTCCAAACTCATGTAATGACATTTTAAAATAAATAAAGGCATTATTTCATCATATGCAGTGTCTTATTATTTATTTAAGATTATGATGAACCCGATAAATTAAGGCTATGGTTTTAGGATTATGATGAGATCATACCAGTGAGACCTAAAATCTTAAAACCTTAATTTAAAAATTCCTGGTCGATGAAACATTGAGTTGGGGATCAATGTTTTCGGTAAGACTAGTATATCTTTTGTATGCTCAATTGAGAGGATGATTGATCTCACAATCACTTGTGTATAACATTAATATAAGGATGTGGGTGCTCATTAGAGAATGAGTTCACTGAATTGATCCAAGTTGAGAATATCTAATGGAGTCTTATCTATATGTCAATAGATGGTTCTCATAGTGAAATTGTGCATATAATCCTTTGACCTGAAACTACCAAACTACCATAGAATCTTATATATATAAATCCATATTTTGGTTTATACTCATTCATGACTTAGTCATAAACGGAATGATCTAGATATGGTAGGTTATATGAAGGTTGTGAGTAGGTTAACATGGAATCGATCACTCCTGGTAAGAGAAAATAGCATCCTACCTGCTTCAAATAAATGATGATTTAGGAAGACTTTGATCGAAGCATGATGAAAATTAGAAATGATTTCTAATGTTTCATTAAATGAATCATCATCATAAGATTGAATGAGAAATGAATATGATATTGGGTTTGACATATTTTCATACCCAGAGTCATATTCAGGATGCAGGGTGATCGAAGGATCTAGTTGCATGATAACTTTCCACTGAAGGATATTTTTGGTATTTTCATCAAAATTTCACATCTTTTGGAAAGTCACAATATGTTTCTAGACATCAATCATGTCTTGTAGGTTTGATCAAATTAAAATTTTAATTTGATCGTTAAATTAGAAAGTGTTCTAATTGGTCAAACTGGGTAGGCTAGTTTTGACCTAAATCGGTTTAGTTGAGCTCTAACCTGATTAGGACAAATCACACCCAGACCCACTGCTGGCTAGATGTGGAATCCAATGGATCACACACAAAGAGAATTGATTGAGGATCTAATTAGATTAGATCATGTTTGCAAGATGAACATGCTAGCACATGTAGCAAACCCTAGCACCCAGATTCGAATTGGATTTGAATCGACTTCCGATTTGGGCTAATTAAGGACCAATTTGAGCCAAATTAGATTTGGTCTTGAATTAGATTAACCTGGATTGATTGGGCTTCAGTTGGGGCATCACATACCAGAATCCCATGCACCAGAGAGTCTCTCTCTTATGCGTGAGAAGTCTTTCATGCGCAAAGAGTTTTTTGGCACATGGGATTAAGTTGGCGCCTACTTCTTTGACTTTTCCTCTTTTTCCATATCGCGTAAATTTTCAAATGGGTGTGGACATCAGATATGGGGCATAGAAGAGTCCTTCTGTAGATTAAATACTCTGTTATCTATTTAATATTTGCATGAGAAGGGACTCCTTGTCACCAAGGACTCCTTGCCGCCCACTCTTCTTTGGCGCCTCTTAGACCAAGTCAAAGTCCCTTGGGACTTTGACTATTCAAAGATTTTCTCCATGCCATTTTGCTAAATGGGCATCCCATCATTGGATGGCCTTCTTATCTGATCTAATGGTTGAAAATGATGGCGCCAAAAATGAAAGCCCGCGACTCTTCGTAAATAACTTACGTAAAATTAGTCCAAGAGTCCTTTTGCTTTAAGGCATCTCTTGGACTAAGTCTACATGTCGTTATTATCTGATGATGTGTGAGATAGGCTGAAGGGACATGAGATAATAATTTGAAAGGGTGCAAGAAAATGTGTTGGCACCTCTACGTACATTATAAATAAGGGTGCGCACCAAGAGTCCGAGTGTTATGAAAATTATCTTTCTTTCTTACAAAGTGTTTTCTTATTATCCAATTTTTTTTCTTTCCTTCTCTTGTCCAGACCTTGTCCTTATAAGGATAAGAAGTCATTTTAAGATAAAAAGATTAGGAAGAAAAATTAAGAAGATAAGAAAAAAGAAAGATAGGTAAGGAGAGATAAGGAAGATGACATAAAGGCTAAGGAAGGTCTTGTCCATTTAATTAAAGTTTTCATTCTTAGAATTTTAATTATATATAAATTAGAGGTGCTGGTGTCTTGATCAAGTCTCTGTGTGGATCAATATTGGAGGGTGAACACGTGGGCACCTGATAGAATCCCTAACAGACTGCTGTCGGCAATTAGGGATAATTCAGGGTTTAGCGATAAGAGGTATGTTCTAATACTTTCTTTTATATTTTAAATGCATGCTATATGATTTAATTATTAATAAAATGATCCTAGGGTTCGGGTTTGGTTTGTATGATTTCATATTTTTGCTTTGAAATATGTGCTTCCACCCTGTACACCAATCCTATCAGTCGGTAGACCACGGTGAGCTCCCTTCTAGAAGATGGATCTTTTTCCCAGCATCCTTTAGGTCAGCTTCAAGAGAGTTGATCTTCGCTGCCAGTGTCCAGGACTTGTCGCTAGCATTTTTTTTGAGTTCGGTGACCTCCTTCTCGAAGTTGCCCTTTTGGATATTGAAGCTCGCTGCTTCCTTCATATGCAAGCCTTGGAGGCGAGTGACCTCTTTGGTCACCTCAGAAGCATTCTTTCATGAGGCTCGAAGGTCATCCTCTATCTTCTTCAACTTCTTCCTCAGAAGATGAACTTTCTTTCTTAGGTTCTTTATCAAGAGCTTTATCGAAACCTCTTAAGGCTGTGGATCAGCGTTGGTGGGAGACTGCATTCGAGATACGAAAAGCGCTTGAGGGTATGAAAAAATTTACTTCATTTAATCAAAACTTTTGTGTACAAGACACAAAAAAAAAGTACAACTATTCGAGGATCTCAACCTCGAAGGGTGGAGTCGGATCACTTTCAGCCGCCTTAGGTTCCCAAACTGGTTTGGGCACCTCTGCAATAGGCTCTGCGGTAGGTTTAGATGGGCCAGAAGTGAGCTCGTCGAAGGAAAGATCGACTACGGCATTAGATGGTCTCACCTCCACATCATCTTCCTTCTCAAAAAAACCAAGGTCGAGCTCGAGGAACCTTCGAGCTATCCTGCCTTCGTAGAGCTCGAAATTCTTGATAAACGCTTCCTGGCCGAACTCGACGTTCAGGTTTCGCATCTCGGGAGAGGTCTTGAACTCTTCCACGGCCTGGGTCATTGCCTTCGAGATCGACTTCGCCATTTGGGTCTTTAGTTCGGTGACTCTATTTTTGGCTTCCTTCCTCCTCTCCTCCTCCAGGGCCAGTGCGGCCTTTAGTCCGATCGAGGCATACTCCTCTTTGTGGAGCGCATCCTAAAGACTTTCGATGTCTGCTGCCTTCTCCTCGGCAAGATGCTCGACCTCATCAATCCTCTCTTAAAGATGGCGGACCTTGGATCGAAGGTCCTCCTGGGCCTTTTATGCCTCCACCTCCTAATGATGCATCCTCTTGATGTGAGCGAGCATCTGGTGACCTGACTGCAACAAACGATTGGTGTTAAAGAAGAAGAAGAAGAAGAAGAAGAAGAAGAAGGAGAGAAGAAGAAAAGTGCATAAGAGAAAAGAAAGAGTTGAGCAATGGAGCAATCACCTTGAGGATGGTTCCGAGAGAACTCCAGATGAGCTGCCGTGGGTCCAGGTCATGCATTTGCTCCACCACCTCGAGCATGGCAAACCTATCAGCAAGATCCTAGATGATCTTCGAATTGTCGAAGGGATCCTCTCCTCATTCGTTGTTGTTGCCATTTGGTCCACCTAAATGAGCTTTGCAGGATGTCTTCACAACGACTTTCCTTTTTCTTCCCTCTCCTATCTCTTTCTTGATAGGGAGCTCCGAAACCCGATCCCCGTTGGAGGGACCTAAGGGCATGGAAGGCACTGAGCCTATGCTAGCGGTGTCAACCTCAGCAGTTGGGGTAATCTCGACGCCGACGATGACCTCGGATGCAGCGGTAGTGGAGGCGGGGACTCCGGAGATGGAAACACTGACCTTCACCCTCTTTGAGCCATTATCTTGCACCTTCCCTTTCCTCTTCCTGGTGAAGAGCCCTTTCGTAAGCATCTTGGTGGCTTATGTGTTCATTTCTGTAGTAGAAAAAGAAGAGCGGTCAGTGGCAAAACACGCGCACGAAATCGTGTGGATTTGAAAATCAAAAGATATACCAGCAGGATCGCGGGGACTCAGACCTAGGTTGAATGAGGTCTGTTCCTTTAGAAGGTCAGGAAGAAGAGGAGCTCGATACACCTTGAGTTTATCGGAGGAATCAAGGTCGGCTCCATCTAAGCTAGGAGCTCGGCAAACTGACTCTCTAATATAACCCCATGAAGGAAGACCTAATGCTAAGGTCGGACAATGTACAAAAAAAAGCTTTTTCTTCTAGTTGTGAATGGAAGAAGGGGCACCTTTCAATGACCCCTTCTTACTGACCTGGGGGGAAAAGTACCATCAATTCTTTGCGAAAGGATGGCGCTTGAAGGTATAGAAATTCCTAAAAAGTGAAATGATCGGTTGGATTTCAATCAATCGACAGAAGAAGAGGAAACCTATGACGAACTGAAAGGAGCTCGGTATGATAGATGTGAAGGGGATGTTTAAAAAATGGAAGAGGGCGACTATGAATGGGGGCAGCGAGAGTCTAAGCCTGGCGTGCAAACCTTCTAAGTACAAACAAAATCAGTCGGGAGGAGAACTGATCCGATTGTCGGAGCTAGAAAGTTCAAGGTCATATTCTGGAGGAATTTCATATTGGATTCAGATCAGAGAAAGATCATTCGGGGTAAGGATGGATGGGATGGTGTCTGTAGCAAAAGACGAGTGGGACATATTCCTGGGTTCTATCTCGGCCATGGGTGTAGAATCACAAAAGGTTGGTCCGAACGAGCCTCATGAATTGATGGAGTGAAAGATTTTAGAAGACATTCGGATCGAGATGAACCCCAAGAAACCCCCCCCCCCAAAAAAAAAAATCAAGAAAATAAGGAGCTAGAAGTGATAAGCATGAATAATCTAAGAGAAGGATTAGGAAACTGACCTAAACTATCTAGGAAGGATTAAAGGATGATGGACATGATGAGGATCAATTGAAAGATTGTCCGAAGCTCAGTAAGGCGAGAGAAGGATGAGACCCATGGAAGAAGGCGAACGGGGGCCGAAGGAAGAAGAAGACTCGGATAGGAATGACTTCCGAACAATAGGAGAAGGCCTTAAAAAGCTAGAGGTAATTCGATGTAGTTATGATTATGGATCAACTTCGGTCGGTCAGCATGCACCACGTGTCCCACTCATTATGACGGAGGAGCGACGATGGACGAAGTCTTTATGGCACCGTACCTATGGCAGAATTTTGATGGAAGATTCGAAGGGCCATCTTTTTGGACTCATTTTTGGACTTCGACCGTCGCCTTTTTTCTCCCTTCAAACTTCAAACTTGAGAGTAGGAGGACTATTATTGGGGATAAATTCTACTCCCACCGAAGTTCAGTCTGATGCGTAGCCTAATGTAACTAGTAATCACAGAAGAGCTTCGATCGAGAATTCTCACTCCAACAGTCAAACTTCTTCCGGACTCCTTCACTAGCCGAACTCCTTTCGGACTCCTCCAACGGTCGAACTTCTTTCGGACCCCTTCAACGGTCGAACTCCTTCCAAACTCCTCCAGCGGTCGAACCTCTTTCGAACTCCTCCAACGGTCGAACCTCTTTTGGACTCAAGCCATCGAACTCCTTCCGAACTCCTCCAACGGTCGAACCCCTTTCCAACCCCTTCAACTGCCAAACTTCCTGCAGTCATCTAGAAAGATCTTCGCACGAGTTCGATCTCGTACACGGCATAAATCGACCCACACCTAAACTATCTTAGAGGAGTCCAAACTTCTCTAAAATTGATACAGCTCAAAGGTCATTGATAAACATCATAAATTCACCAATAGAAGTATTAATTTATCAATTAATTGATATTAATTTTTAAGAATTAATAATCAATTTATATATAATTTTTAAAAAATTCATATTTTTATTAATTAAAAAATTAATTAAAAAATAATAAAAAAATAATAAAAATTAAAAAAATAAAATTTTATTATCAATAGAAAGAGCTCATTTTTCTGATCACAACAAAATAAATTTCAAGAAAAACGGAGCTAAAATGAAAAAGATATGAATTTTTAAAAAATATAAAATAAATAAAAATTAAATAAATAAAAAAAATGGCTCAGCCGGCTCCGCAAGCCGAGCCACCAAGCCAAGCCGAGCTATCAAGCCGACTCAGCCATTGAAGCCATCAGCCGGTCCACGATCCAGGCGTGGACCGCCAGCTCAGCAAATTCCGGCGAATCAGAGATTGCCACGTGGTGGACCTAGACCCCTTAAGGGTCTACAGAAATTTATCGCGGCTCACAAGGGTAATTTCAGTCTTTTTCATCCGACAACAGCGGTGCTGATTGGTTGCGGTGTGCGGTGCGGCCGGTCCACGCGGTCCATGGGAATAGTGATTGCGCGATCGGACGGATGTGGTTGTTTGCGGTCAGGATCGGACGGCTGTGGTTGCTTCCGGATTTTGATTCAAATTCTATTAACATCATGGCGGATCACCATCGGACAGAAAAGCCGAAGTGATGATGATCCGACGGTCCAGAACGCTCCCGGCGGTGATCAAGACTCCCGAAGCGCATGATTTGCGGCCAGATTTCCTCCGATCAAGCGCGATCCAACGGCCAGAATTTAATCCGACCCGATCTGAGCTTGATCTGCATCCGATTTTGATGATTTTTGGACCGTTGGATTCCTATTGAACGGCTGGATTTTATCAGATTTATCAGCAGAGTCGTATCAGAGCTATTTTGATTCAAATTTTATTAAATTTTTTTTTGTATTTTTACGATTACAAAGGCTATTAGTCCCATATTGCCTTTAGAAAAAATATCCAGCCCTCCTAGCTCTATAAAAAGGACCCCAGGCCATCCAAAAATCAACATCTCCGATCAAGGTGAAGCTTTGGTACAGGGCGAAGCCAGGCTATGGGTTAAAGGCTGCTTCGAAGCAACGGGTGCCGAGAAGAAGAGCCGAGCTTCTACACCATCTTTCTGCCAATGCCGATCCAAGATCAGAGATCAGGCTATTTTATTTTTTTTCTTTTTTAAATTTTATGTATTTAAATTTCTAAAATTTTAATTAATAAAAATTTTATTTTTATGCATTTTAATTTCTTGCTTTTTATTGTAATTTAATTTCTGCACTTTAATTATTATTTGCTTTATTGCAAGTAGATGCTAAGATCTAACTAATAGATCTTAGTACCAAGTTTAAATTTCCTGCATCTTTTAATTTTTTATTTTCAATTTCCGACTTCACTTTTTTATTTTAAAATTTAAATTTTTCTTTTTCTTCTCAAAAAAATCAAAGATTTCAAATCTAAAAACACTACCTTCCCTGTGGATTCGACCCGACTCACTACTATCTACGTTTTTTTTCAATAATTTTAAGAAGTCGGATTAAACTGATAAACACGGTGTCTTAACGACAGCATCGCGTCCCTATCAAGTTTTTGGCGCCGTTGCCGGGGAAGGTTTTTGATTTTTGATTTTGATTTCTTTGATTTATTAAAAATAATTCCGACAAATGTATCAAGTTTTTGGCGCCGTTGCAGGGGAAGGCATGGATATTAAATTTTTGATCTCTTTGATTTTTCTATAAATAAATTATAAATAAAATTTTTATTTTCTTGCTAATTTTTTTTATTATTTTGCAGGAAAAGAAAAAAAAAGAACAAAAAGAATCAGAAGTTTTGCCTGGTGAGATCAATCCTAACCCTAGTTCTCTTTTCTTTTTATTTTATTTATTTATTTATTTTATTTTTAAATTAATTTAAAAAAATATTCATTTAAACCTAATTAAAAATCTCATGATAAGATTAGAAACCCTAACTGCTTAGAGCATGCATCATATTAGTTTTATTTTTATCTTTATTTTTATTTATTTTTTTTTTGGTGATTGCTGGAGGCAAGGTAAGCCTTTCAGAATTTAATTAGTTGCATGCATCTAGTTTAAATTGCATAAAACCCTTTGATTGAATTTTTTTTTTTTTTTTTCGTGCATATTCATATTAAATCAAATTAAGGGCACAACCCAATTAAACAAGATAAGGTGGGGATTTGATCACCCTTCCTTAGCCCACAAACAACCAACCAGCATCCTGCACTGACCTAAGCCTTTAAATTAAAATCAATTAGACATCAACCCTAGGAACTCGAGCTCAATAGGACAAGGAATCCTAAGAGTTGAACCGGGTTAGGATAAAGTCAATTTGACTGGTGTCTAGGAAAGTGGTTCAGGGACGATTGGGCCCGAAGGAAGGTGGTTTCTAATTGGTTCCGTTCGCTTACCTGGCCAAGCACAATTGGTGTCTAAGGCAAGCAACGGGGGGACTCCCACCAACCTTACACTTACCTGGCCAGTTGATTGGCTAATCCTACACTTGGAGGGCTTGAAGGTGACCTTGGCAGTTAGGAGCTGTCTAGATCTAGGATAACCCTTAGTCAGGATTGATTGACCAACTTGATTGCTAACCAACATCAAACCTAATTAAACCTAATTCTTCTCTTTCTTCTTAGTTCTAGGACTCCTTAGGACCTCTTCTTTAGAACTCTTCTTTCTTTCTTCTTCTTACTCTAAAAATAAAATAAAAATAAAATAAAATAAAAATTAAACTAACTAAAAATTAATAATTAAATTAAATTAAAATTAACAAATAAAAATAATTAAAAAAATTAATTTTTAATATAATAAAATAATAATAATAATAAAATAAAAAAATTTTCTAAAAATTTTTTAAACCATACATTAGGGTTACACTAATACATGCATGGTAGGAAAATCGCTTTTTCTGATTTAGTTGAACTTAATTGAATGGTTGATTCACATTAAACATAATAATCAAATGGCTAATATAAATCTAATAGTCCAAAAATTAGATAAAGTTGACCTTCTTGATCAGAAAATAGATCAACTCCTAATCCTAGGTCAACAATCTTCTAATTATCAGGAGAATTATTCAATCTGTGCTAGTCCAACCCATCATGTAAGTGAATATCCTATGACTGCACAGTTTCCATATTTTATCCAAGAACAAGTTCAAGCTACTCAAGGATACTCCAAATTGATTAATGACCCATTTTCAAATTCATATAATTCAGATTGGAGTAACTTTAATTTTTCTTGGACATCCCAACAGACTCAGGCTCAGACCCAAATTTTACTTGAGCAAAATTATCAAAATTATGCCTATAATAATGGTCAGCCTAGTCAGTTTAACCAGCCATCATATTATAATCAGCCTTCATACCCACCTCCTCAACAGACCAATCTAGCTGATGATAGATTTAACCAACTTCAACAATTAATTCTAACTCAACAGCAATCTATCGCCAGACTAGAAGCTCAAATAGGATAATTAGTTGAGTCTAACATGAGGAGGAGAGAACTAGATCAACTACCGAACCTACCAATTTCAAATAACCCACCTAATGACCACCAACCACCTGGATTAAATTATCAATCTAATGTTTCATCTAAGAATCCCCAATTTGAGAATACCAAAGTAATTCCTGAACTTAAAAGCTATAGGATTCTTATGGACCCATACCAAGACCAGGTGAGAGAGGCTAGTACTGATGCTAGCCAAAATAAAAATTTAGAGGAAACTGGTTAGTACTGAGACTAACCACATAGAAGAACCCAAGCCAGGAATTAGTACTGATGCTAGTTCCAGTTTAAATGAGATAGAAATAAGGGAAAAGAGAATAGATGATTTACCCGAGACTTATAAACCTAATGTCCTATTCCCTTCAACCCTAGAAGCTGGTTCTTCTTATAAAAATCAAAAGGCATGTAATGAAATGTCAATGGAGTTGTTTAAGCAAGGATCACATTAATTTACCTCCAGAATTAAAATCGCCTTTAGTCACCATTCCAGCACCCATTGAATCAAACTTAACTCCTAAAACTCCATTCATGAGCATTTTAGAAGAACAAATAGGAGAAATTCTTAATAAACATGGGTCTGAGAATGGAATCATAAAATATATCCCTAAAATTAACAAGTGAATATATCAATAATGGGATTAAAAATCAAATCAACTTTCTGAGATTGGCAATCCAAAACCATTGGAATTTGTCAATCCAATATTCGACACAGGATAGTGAGCTACATTGTGTCTGGCTGAAGACGGTAAACTTAGCGCTTGTTGGGAGGCAACCCAATATTTAGTTTTTATCTAATTTATCTTTTTATTTTTTTTTTTTAGGATAATTGAATAAGTTGGAGGGAGAGCTCAAATTTTCAAAGGCATGTGCTGGACCAAAAATAAATAATAAATAAATAATAAAAAATAAAAATAAAAATATATATACTGAGTTAGGTGTATTCTTTCCATGTTCTTTATTACATCCTTTATTTTTTCTTCTCCATTGAGGACAATGTCGATTAAGTTGGGGGAGGAGAAAAATAAAAAATTTTAAAATTTTAAGTCCTCGAAAAAGTTAGTATTTAGTATTTAGATACTTGATTATGCTTAAGAATCGAATTAAACTAAGCATTTTTAAAAAAAAAATTGATGCACAGATTCAGAGAATCTATGAGATATTGAGGAATCAAGTATTAAGAAAATTCAATAAAGAGTTAAGTCTAGAACATAAAAAATTTTTTTCTTGGAGCATTTCTAATTATTTCTACTAGCATCAAAGAAAAGTCTACTTTTTATAGGCTTGTGTAGGGTAACTATACATTTCTTCATATAAAAATTTATTTTAATAAAATAGTTTTCAAGTACTTCTCACTGAGTAACCGGGCCTCTTTGCCTAAGCAAGCATTGAGTTTCGCATCAAAAGGTGGGAAGGGCAAAGAAGCTCGTTGTAAAGCTAGTCTTAACTCGTAGCCTATTTGATTCGAGCTAGTAAGCCCGAGGGGTATTCTATACCTAGTGCCCTAAAGCCAACTGGTTTGGGAGTCATTGGCCCAAGACTCGCTACATGGATCAAATAGAAAGCTTAAGGAGTTAAGACACTCAATAGTGGTACAACGTTAAAAAAAAAAAAAAAAAAAAAAAAAAAAAAAAAAAAAACATTGGTTTCCCACCGAGTAACCGGGTCCCGTTGCCTAAGTAAGCAATGATATTCGCATCAAAAAGTGGGCAATGTGAAAATAAAAATTAATAAATGAAGGATGGAAGTAGCAATACACCTGCCTATATGAAAGTTTAGACAAATCAGAGATAAAAGTGGAATAATTTAGAAAAAGTTCTGAAAAAATTTAATGTTCTTTACTTAATTTTTCTATTGATAAGTATTAATACCCCAATGATATATCTCATTTAAGCTCTACTGAATATCAATGGCCATTTTGAAAATTGCTTAGGTAAAATTCGAAACTCTAAAGTTAAAAGGTATTTAAAACTAAATTCTTTCTTTACTCGAGGACGAGCAAAGCTTAAGTTGGGGGTGTGATAAGCATCATAAATTCATCAATAAAAGTATTAATTTATTCAATTAATTTATATTAATTTTTAAGAATTAATAATCAATTTATATATAATTTTTTAAAAAATTCATATTTTTATTAATTAAAAAATTAATTAAAAAATAATAAAAAATAATAAAAATTAAAAAATAAAATTTTATTATCAATAGAAAGAGCTCATTTTTTTTGATCACAACGAAATAAATTTCAAGTAAAACGGAGCTAAAATGGAAAAGATATGAATTTTTTAAAAAAAAATATAAAATAAATAAAAATTAATAAAAAAAAAGAAAAATGGCTCAGCCGACTCCGCAAGCCGAGCCACCAAGCCAAGCCGAGCCATCAAGCCGACTCAGCCATTGAAGCCATCAGCCGGTCCACGATCCAGGCGTGGACCGCCAGCTCAGCAAATTCCGGCGAATCAGAGATTGCCACGTGGTGGACCTAGACCCCTTAAAGGGTCTACAGAAATTTATCGCGGCTCACAAGGGTAATTTAGTCTTTTTCATCCGACAACAGCGGCGCTGATTGGTTGCGGTGTGCGGTGCGGCCGGTCCACGCGGTCCATGGGAACAGTAATTGCGCGATCGGACGGCTGCGGTTGATTGCGGTCAGGATCGGACGGCTGTGGGTGATTTCCGCTTGATTCAAATTCTATTAACATCTGGCGGATCACCATCGGACCAGAAAACCAAGTGATGAAGATCCGACGGTCCAGAATGCTGCCGGCGGTGATCAAGACTCCCGAAGCGCGATTTGCGGCCAGATTTCCTCGATCAAGCGCGATCCAACGGCCAGAATTTAATCCGACCCGATCTGAGCTTATCTTTAGGGCGACGCGGCGGAAGGAAGGTTATTCTAATTTGGTTCCGGTTCGCTTACCTGGCCAAGCACAATGGTGTCTAAGGCAAGCAACGGGGGGACTCCACCAACCTTACACTTACCTGGCCAGTTGATTGGCTTAATCTACACTTGGAGGGCTTGAAGGTAGTTGGCATGTTAGGAGCTGTCTAGATTAGGATAACCCTTAGTCAGGATTGATTGACCAACTTGATTGCTAACCAACATCAAACCTAATTAAACCTAATTCTTCTCTTTCTTCTTATTCTAGGATTCTAGGACCTCTTCTTTAGAACTCTCTTCTTTCTTCTTCTTACTTCTAAAAAATAAAATAAAAAATAAAATAAAATAAAAATTAAACTAACTAAAATTAAAATTAAATTAAATTAAAATTAAAATAAAAATAATTAAAAAAAATTAATTTATATAAATAATAATAATAATAAAAAAAAAAAAAAATTTTAAAATTTTAAACCATACATTAGGGTTACAACTAATACAATGCATGGTAAAAATCGCTTTTCTGATTTAGTTGAACTTAATTGAATAGGTTGATTCACATTAAACATAATAATCAAATGGCTAATATAAATCTAATAGTCAATAATAGATAAATTGACTTCTGTCAGTGAAATAGATCAACTCTAATCCTGGTTAACAATCTTCTAATTATCAGAGAGAATTATTCAATCTGTGGTAGTCCAAACCCATCATGTATAGTGAATATCCTAAATACTGCACAGTTTCCACATTTTATCAAGAAACAAGTTCAAGCTACTCAAGGATATCCAAATTATTAATGATCCATTTTTCAAATTCATATAATTCAGATGGAGAACTTTAATTTTTCTTGACATCCAACAGACTCAGGCTCAGACCCAAATTTTACTGAGCAAAATTATCAATAATGCGTATAATAATGGGGCTGTCAGTTTAACCAGCCATTCATATTATAATCAGCCTTCATAACCACCTTCTCAAGACCAATCTAGTGATGATAGATTTAACCAAACTTCAACAATTAATTCTAACTCACAGCAATCTATGCCAGACTAGAAGCTCAAATAGGACTATTAGTTGAGTCAACATGAGGAGAAATAGATCAACTACAAACCTCACCAATTTCAAATAACCCACCTAATACCACAACCACCTGGATTAATTATCAATCTAATATTTCATCTAAGAAATCCCATTTGAATACCAAAGTAATTCTGAACTTAAAAGCTATAGGATTCTTATGGAACCATACCAAGACCAGGTGAGAGAGGGCTAGTACTGATGCTAGCCAAAATAAAAATTTAGAGGAACTGGTTAGTACTGAGACTACCACATAGAAGAACCCAAGCCAGGAATTAGTACTCGATGCTAGTTCCAGTTTAAATGAGATAGGAGAAGAGAGGGAAAGAGCAGAATTAGATGGGGAGTTACAAGAACCTAATATCCATCCCTCAATGATAAACATCATAAATTCACCAATAAAAGTATTAATTTATCAATTAATTGATATTAATTTTTAAGAATTAATAATCAATTTATATATAATTTTTGAAAAATTCATATTTTTATTAATTAAAAAATTAATTAAAAAATAATAATAAAAATTAATAAAAATTAAAAAATAAAATTTTATTATCAATAGAAAGAGCTCATTTTTTCTGATCACAACGAAATAAATTTCAAGTAAAACGGAGCTAAAATGAAAAAGATATGAATTTTTAAAAATATAAAATAAATAAAAATTAAATAAAAAAGAAAACGGCTCAGCCGGCTCCGCAAGCCGAGCCACCAAGCCAAGCCGAGCCATCAAGCCGACTCAGCCGTTGAAGCCATCAGCCGGTCCACGATCCAGGCGTGGACCGCCAGCTCAGCAAATTCCGGCGAATCAGAGATTGCCACGTGGTGGACCTAGACCCCTTAAGGGTCTACAGAAATTTATCGCGGCTCACAAGGGTAATTCAGTCTTTTCGTCCGACAACAGCGGCGCTGATTGGTTGCGGTGTGCGGTGCGGCCGGTCCACGCGGTCCATGGGAACAGTTATTGCGCGATCGGACGGATGTGGTTGTTTGCGGTCAGGATCGGACGGCTGTGGTTGCTTCCGAATTTTATTCAGATACAAACATCACGCGGATCACCATCGGACGGCAGCGCTCGATCCAGGCGATGATCCGACGGTCCAGAACGCTGCCGGCGGCGATCAAGACTCCCGAAGCGCGATTTGCGGCCAGATTTCCTCGATCAAGCGCGATCCAACGGCCAGAATTTAATCCGACCCGATCTGAGCTTATCTGCATCCGATTTTGATGATTTTTGGACCGTTGGATTCCTGTTGAACGGCTGGATTTTATCAGATTTAGCAGAGTCGTATCAGAGCTATTTTGATTCAAATTTTATCCAAATTTCTTTGTATTTTTATGATTACAAAGGCTATTAGTCCCATATTGCCTTTAGAAAAAATATCCAGCCCTCCTAGCTCTATAAAAAGGACCCCAGGCCATCAGAAATTAATATCTCCGATCAAGGTGAAGCTTTGGTACAGGGCGAAGCCAGGCTATGGGTTAAAGGCTGCTTCGAAGCAACGGGTGCCGAGAAGAAGAGCCGAGCTTCTACACCATCTTTCTGCCAATGCCGATCCAAGATCAGAGATCAGGCTATTTTATTTTATTTCTTTTCTTTTTAAATTTTATGTATTTAAATTCTAAAATTTTAAGTTAATAAAAATTTTATTTTTGCATTTTAATTTCTTGCTTTTTATTTTTATTGTAATTTAATTTCTGCACTTTAAATTATTGCTTTGCAAGTAGATGCTAAGATCTAACTAGTAGATCTTAGTACCAAAGTTTAAATTCCTGCATCTTTTAATTTTTATTTTCAATTTTCCGACTTCACTTTTGATTTCAAAACTCAAATCTTTTCTTTTTCTTTTCAAAAAAATCAAAGATTTCAAATCTAAAAACACTACCTTCCCTGTGGATTCGACCCGACTCACTACTATCTACGCATTTTCAATAATTTTAAGAAGTCGGATTAAACTGATAAACACGGTGTCTTAACGACAGCATCGCGTCCCTATCAAGTTTTTGGCGCCGTTGCCGGGGAAGGTTTTTGATTTTTGATTTTGATTTCTTTGATTTATTAAAAATAATTTCGGCAAACGCATCAAGTTTTTGGCGCCGTTGCCGGGGAAGGCACGGATATTAAATTTTTGATCTCTTTGATTTTTCTATAAATAAATTATAAATAAAATTTTTATTTTCTTACTAATTTTTTTTATTATTTTGTAGGAAAAGAAAAAAAAAACAAAAAGAATCAGAAGTTTTGCCTGGTGAGATCAATCCTAACCCTAGTTCTCTTTTCTTTTTATTTTATTTATTTATTTATTTTATTTTTAAATTAATTTAAAAAAATATTCATTTAAACCTAATTAAAAGCCTCATGATAAGATTAGAAATCCTAACTGTTTAGAGCATGCATCATATTAGTTTTATTTTTATCTTTATTTTTATTTTTATTTTTATTTTTTTTTGGTGATTGCTGGAGGCAAGGTAAGCCTTTCAGAATTCAATTAGTTGCATGCATCTAGTTTAAATTGCATAAAACCCTTTGATTGAATTTTTTTTTTTTTTTCGTGCATATTCATATTAAATCAAATTAAGGGCACAACCCAATTAAACAAGATAAGGTGGGGATTTGATCACCCTTCCTTAGCCCACAAACAACCAACCAAGCATCCTGCATTGACCTAAGCCTTTAATTTTAAAATCAATTAGACATCAACCCTAGGAACTCGAGCTCAATAGGATAAGGAATCCTAAGAGTTGAACCGGGTTAGGATAAGTCAATTTGACTGGTGTCTAGGAAAGTGGTTCAGGGACGACTGGCGCCCGAAGGAAGGTGGTTTCTAATTGGTTCCGTTCGCTTACCTGGCCAAGCACAATTGGTGTCTAAGGCAAGCAACGGGGGGACTCCCACCAACCTTACACTTACCTGGCCTAGTTGATTGGCTAATCCTACACTTGGAGGGCTTGAAGGTGACCTTGGCAGTTAGGAGCTGTCTAGATCTAGGATAACCCTTAGTCAGGATTGATTGACCAACTTGATTGCTAACCAACATTCAAACCTAATTAAACCTAATTCTTCTCTTTCTTCTTAGTTCTAGGACTCCTTAGGACCTCTTCTTTAGAACTCTTCTTTCTTTCTTCTTCTTACTCCTCTAAAAATAAAATAAAAATAAAATAAAATAAAAATTAAACTAACTAAAAATTAAATTAAATTAAATTAAATTAAAATTAATAAATAAAAATAATTAAAAAAAATTAATTTTTAATATAATAAAATAATAATAATAAAAAAATAAAAAAAATATTCTAAAAATTTTTAAACCATACATTAGGGTTACACTAATACATGCATGGTAGGAAATCGCTTTTTCTGATTTAGTTGAACTTAATTGAATGGTTGATTCACATTAAACATAATAATCAAATGGCTAATATAAATCTAATAGTCCAAAAATTAGATAAAGTTGACCTTCTTGATCAGAAAATAGATCAACTCCTAACCCTAGGTCAACAATCTTCTAATTATCAGGAGAATTATTCAATCTGTGCTAGTCCAACCCATCATGTAAGTGAATATCCTATGACTGCACAGTTTCCATATTTTATCCAAGAACAAGTTCAAGCTACTCAAGGATACTCCAAATTGATTAATGACCCATTTTCAAATTCATATAATTCAGATTGGAGTAACTTTAATTTTTCTTGGACATCCCAACAGACTCAGGCTCAGACCCAAATTTCACTTGAGCAAAATTATCAAAATTATGCCTATAATAATGGTCAGCCTAGTCAGTTTAACCAGCCATCATATTATAATCAGCCTTCATACCCACCTCCTCAACAGACCAATCTAGCTGATGATAGATTTAACCAACTTCAACAATTAATTCTAACTCAACAGCAATCTATCGCCAGACTAGAAGCTCAAATAGGACAATTAGTTGAGTCTAACATGAGGAGAGAACTAGATCAACTACCGAACCTACCAATTTCAAATAACCCACCTAATGACCACCAACCACCTGGATTAAATTATCAATCTAATGTTTCATCTAAGAATCCCCAATTTGAGAATACCAAAGTAATTCCTGAACTTAAAAGCTATAGGATTCTTATGGACCCATACCAAGACCAGGTGAGAGAGGCTAGTACTGATGCTAGCCAAAATAAAAATTTAGAGGAACTGGTTAGTACTGAGACTAACCACATAGAAGAACCCAAGCCAGGAATTAGTACTGATGCTAGTTCCAGTTTAAATGAGATAGAAATAAGGGAAAAGAGAATAGATGATTTACCCGAGACTTATAAACCTAATGTCCTATTCCCTTCAACCCTAGAAGCTGGTTCTTCTTATAAAAATCAAAAGGCATGTAATGAAATGTCAATGGAGTTGTTTAAGCAGGATCACATTAATTTACCTCCAGAATTAAAACCGCCTTTAGTCACCATTCCAGCACCCATTGAATCAAACTTAACTCCTAAAACTCCATTCATGAGCATTTTAGAAGAACAAATAGGAGTAATTCTTAATAAACATGGGTCTGAGAATGGAATCATAAAATATATCCCAAAAATTAACAGTGAATATATCAATAATGGGATTAAAAATCAAAATCAACTTTCTGAGATTGGCAATCCAAAACCATTGGAATTTGTCAATCCAATATTCGACACAGGATAGTGAGCTACATTGTGTCTGGCTGAAGACGGTAAACTTAGCGCTTGTTGGGAGGCAACCCAATATTTAGTTTTTATCTAATTTATCTTATTTTCTTTTTAGGATAATTTGAATAAGTTGGAGGGAGAGCTCAAATTTGTAAAGGCATGTGCTGGACCAAAAAAAAATAAATAAATAAATAAATAAATAAAAAATAAAAAAATATATATACTGAGTTAGGTGTATTCTTCCATGTTCTTTATTACATCCTTTATTTTTTCTTCTCCATTGAGGACAATGTCGATTAAGTTGGGGGGAGGGAAAAATAAAAATTTTAAAATTTTAAGTCCTCGAAAAAGTTAGTATTTAGTATTTAGATACTTGATTATGCTTAAGAATCGAATTAAACTAAGCATTTTTAAAAAGAAAATTGATGCACAGATTAGAGAATCTATGAGATATTGAGGAATCAAGTATTAAGAAAATTCAATAAAGAGTTAAGTCCAGAACATAAAAAAAATTTTTTCTTGGAGCATTTCTAATTATTTTCTACTAGCATCAAAGAAAAGTCTACTTTTTATAGGCTTGTGTAGGGTAACTATACGTTTCTTCATATAAAAATTTATTTTAATAAAATAGTTTCCAAGTACTTCTCACTGAGTAACCGGGCCTCTTTGCCTAAGCAAGCATTGAGTTTCGCGTCAAAAGGTGGGAAGGGCAAAGAAGCTCGTTGTAAAGCTAGTCTTAACTCGTAGCCTATTTGATTCGAGCTAGTAAGCCCGAGGGGTATTCTATACCTAGTGCCCTAAAGCCAACTGGTTTGGGAGTCATTGGCCCAAGACTCGCTACATGGATCAAATAGAAAGCTTAAGGAGTTAAGACACTCAATAGTGGTACAACGTTAAAAAAAAAAAAAAAAAAAAAAAAAAAAAAAAAAGAAACATTGGTTTCCCACCGAGTAACCGGGTCCCGTTGCCTAAGTAAGCAATGATATTCGCATCAAAAAGTGGGCAATGTGAAAATAAAAATTAATAAATGAAGGATGGAAGTAGCAATACACCTGCCTATATGAAAGTTTAGACAAATCAGAGATAAAAGTGGAATAATTTAGAAAAAGTTCTGAAAAATTTAATGTTCTTTACTTAATTTTTCTATTGATAAGTATTAATACCCCAATGATATATCTCATTTAAGCTCTACTGAATATCAATGGCCATTTTGAAAATTGCTTAGGTAAAATTCGAAACTCTAAAGTTAAAAGGTATTTAAAACTAAATTCTTTCTTTACTCGAGGACGAGCAAAGCTTAAGTTGGGGGGTGTGATAAGCATCATAAATTCACCAATAAAAGTATTAATTTATCAATTAATTTGATATTAATTTTTAAGAATTAATAATCAATTTATATATAATTTTTGAAAAATTCATATTTTTATTAATTAAAAAATTAATTAAAAAATAATAAAAATAATAAAAATTAAAAAATAAAATTTTATTATCAATAGAAAGAGCTCATTTTTTTGATCACAACGAAATAAATTTCAAGTAAAACGGAGCTAAAATGAAAAAGATATGAATTTTTAAAAATATAAAATAAATAAAAATTAAATAAAAAAGAAAACGGCTCAGCCGGCTCCGCAAGCCGAGCCACCAAGCCAAGCCGAGCCATCAAGCCGACTCAGCCGTTGAAGCCATCAGCCGGTCCACGATCCAGGCGTGGACCGCCAGCTCAGCAAATTCCGGCGAATCAGAGATTGCCACGTGGTGGACCTAGACCCCTTAAGGGTCTACAGAAATTTATCGCGGCTCACAAGGGTAATTCAGTCTTTTCGTCCGACAACAGCGGCGCTGATTGGTTGCGGTGTGCGGTGCGGCCGGTCCACGCGGTCCATGGGAACAGTTATTGCGCGATCGGACGGATGTGGTTGTTTGCGGTCAGGATCGGACGGCTGTGGTTGCTTCCGAATTTTATTCAGATACAAACATCACGCGGATCACCATCGGACGGCAGCGCTCGATCCAGGCGATGATCCGACGGTCCAGAACGCTGCCGGCGGTGATCAAGACTCCCGAAGCGCGATTTGCGGCCAGATTTCCTCGATCAAGCGCGATCCAACGGCCAGAATTTAATCCGACCCGATCTGAGCTTATCTGCATCCGATTTTGATGATTTTTGGACCGTTGGATTCCTGTTGAACGGCTGGATTTTATCAGATTTAGCAGAGTCATATCAGAGCTATTTTGATTCAAATTTTATCCAAATTTCTTTGTATTTTTATGATTACAAAGGCTATTAGTCCCATATTGCCTTTAGAAAAAATATCCAGCCCTCCTAGCTCTATAAAAAGGACCCCAGGCCATCAGAAATTCAATATCTCCGATCAAGGTGAAGCTTTGGTACAGGGCGAAGCCAGGCTATGGGTTAAAGGCTGCTTCGAAGCAACGGGTGCCGAGAAGAAGAGCCGAGCTTCTACACCATCTTTCTGCCAATGCCGATCCAAGATCAGAGATCAGGCTATTTTATTTTATTTCTTTTCTTTTTAAATTTTATGTATTTAAATTCTAAAATTTTAAGTTAATAAAAATTTTATTTTTGCATTTTAATTTCTTTTTATTTTTATTGTAATTTAATTTCTGCACTTTAAATTATTGCTTTTTGCAAGTAGATGCTAAGATCTAACTAGTAGATCTTAGTACCAAAGTTTAAATTTCTGCATCTTTTAATTTTTATTTTTAATTTTTCGACTTCAATTCTAATTCCAAAAACTCAAATTCTTCTTCTCTTTTCAAAAATCAAAGATTTCAAATCTAAAAATACTACCTTCCCTGTGGATTCGACCCGACTCACTACTATCTACGTAATTTTAATGATTTTAAGAAGTCGGATTAAACTGATAAACATGGTGTCTTAACGACAGCATCGCGTCCCTATCAGTTATCATCAACCGACGCCCATCCCTCCAAACTTTAACTATCAAATCTCAAATGGACTGACACCTCACGACAATAAATTCTATCTTTCATAATAAACTCCACGTGGCCCCAAGCGGCCTACTATCCGATAGTTACAGTTGTCACTATCAATTTGTTATAGACTCCATCTATAAAAGGGATCCTCCAGATATATTTTTTCTAGGCTCTTTTCTCTCTTCTAAAAACTCTGTAATTTTCTTGACTGAGCACTCCATTTCTGTTGGCTGGAAAAGCTAACTTGACCGTTGGAGGGTCTTGCCGGAGCTACCACCCTGGGCTTTGGATGAGACTTATTTTGTAGGTCACCGACGATGACCTCGTCTTCTCCGACTCTAGCACTTCTTTGACGGCAACCAAATTTCGCCCCAACAAAACTATTTTATAGAATTTTGAAAAATCAAAAAAACTTCATCTTTATGTGCTAAAAATAGAACTTAAGTAAAGCAAGAAAAATCATCTATGATCATAAGTTTATATTTCTTTCCTCCTAGGCTTGTAGTCTCAATAGGTCCAAATAAGTTCATGTGAATTAATTCAAGAAGTCTAGAAGTTGAAATAATATTTTTGGATTTGAATCTCTTCCTAGTTTATTTACCAGATTGACATACATCACAAACATGAACATTTTCAAAGTTTAATTTAGGCAAACCTTTAACTAAGTCTTTTGTAATCAATTTTGATAAAGTGTGCATGCTTACAGGACCTAATCTATGATGCTATAGCCAAGTAGTTTCTTTGATCTTAGTATCTTTAGCAATAAGACATTGGCCACTCTTTATGGCTATCTCATCAAGTTCAACCATGTAGATATTCTCACGCCTATGTCCAATGAATTTGATACTATTATCAAAGGGACTAGTGACTAAACATAAAAATTAAATGCAACCCAATTAAGGATGATTCTAGTCCAACTAAGAGCTTAATTAAATCAGATTAAATCAAATTAAATCTGGTTTAAATCCTAACTCAATTAGAAAATAGGTGCATTCAAGTCCTAGTCCAACAAAAAATTATTTTCCCTTATAATTGGCTTATCTCATAAATCAATTGGACTTAACCCAATTAAGTTCAAACCAATTCTAATTAAATCTAATTCAATTAAACTTGATCTCAGTCCAATTACTAAATCAGATTGAGTCAATTAGCAATCTAATTGCTAATCGATCCTCCTGCAATACATGCACTTGATCGATCATCAATAACATTAATGATTTAATCACTAAATGATTCTCAATCATCAATCAACTATCCAATCAGGTAGCAACCTCTAATGTGTATAATCCTATAGGTTCGAACGTAGTACAGAAATTAATTTCTATATCAATCAAAATGACCATCTAGCAATGGTATCCAACGTTCAAATAGGTCGAATATATGCAAAGCAACATTCTTAGAATCCTAACCTATGGTTACTGTATAATTCATTTCTTTGACCAATAATGCTTAGGATGATATTGAGTTAGCTGTCAACACTCATACAAGTCATCCATATTGTGTCTCAAAATTTTGCAAATTTCATGACTCTTCATGAGGATTATTTAGATCTAGGTTTTGCTAAATTGAAATACGGTGAGACATTCTCTTCTTAAAGTTAATCAGGAGTGGTCAATCTCATCTTGACTCACACACCGACTTTACAAGTACTTGATTATACCAAAAAATCTTTCGATCCTATATTAGAAATATAGGTAGTCTGATACTAAAGTATAGTGAATTGCTTGCAAGTCACCTGATGATCTCAGGTCGGAGGGACACATATCCATTGGCCTTAGCTAGCTACTCTTGACAGTAGAGTGCTACATTGATCATGTTTAGTACAGATGTACTCCTACATCTCTCCTGCATGCCATACCAGTGTTTCCACATCAGTTAGTTACGAGGACAACCAACACATATGATATATAGCAACCTACACTTGATAAGTTATTATCCTATTTAATAACTTATCATTTGAATTGATCTATAAAAAAAATGATCTAATTCTAATTAACTATTAATTAGATTTGATTAATTTCTTAACTTAGTCCATATTTAATTTAATCCTAGGTCTAACCCAATTAATGACCTAATCAAAGCTAAATCATAATCCTTTAATCCATATTTTTTGAAATTATTTTAGGATCTTCAAATCACAAACCTAAATCCTAAACAATCACTTAATTTTCAATTAAGTTCAAGGCTTATAGGTTGGGGTTTGGAACCTCGAAACTAGTTTTTGATTTCAAGTTTTGAAATATTTTCAACACATAAATAATTTACATTGAATCATATTTAATTCATGATTTTAGATCTGATTTATTTCAACATTTAGATCATTTCCTAGGATTTTGAATCTAGGATTTTATAGAAAGTAAGTTCACAATTTAAATTCCATAAGGTATATATGTCACACATATAGAAACTAGATTCAAATTAAAGCTACAAATCAAGCATATGTATAAAAGGAACTAGATCAAAACATGAAACACATATTATTTAGATCCTATCTAAATAATTAAAATTAGATCATAAATCAATTAATATTAGATTTAAAATCTTATCTAACATATTTATGATTTAGATTTCTTAGATCAGTATATACTAGGACAACCTCTCCACTCTAAGGGGTAAACCTTATAGTAGGACCACTTTATAATCAGTATGTACGATCCAATATTATTTAAATCTAATCTAAATAATCTAAAATATATTTAACATCTATTTAATTTAGATTTAAAATTAAAAAATTAAATCATAAAATAATTTAGATCATATCTAACTTATTCACGATTTAAATTTATAGATCAGCACATACTAAGATAACCTTTTCATTATAAGGGGTCAACCTTACAACAAGACATCTTATGATCAGTATGTGTAATCTTTAATTTTTATTTTTAAATTTATTTTAAAGCATGCATGATAATGTCATAAAAGAATCTAGAGCTCTGATATCATTATTGAAAAATATGCAGGATTTCATGCATTACTTTTGAAACTTTTTCGAAATCAGATGCAGTGGAAGACATAGATTAAACTATTTAATCTAATTATGTATGTAATCTAATCACTAAACCCTACATCTAGGATCTATGACATATCATGATGCAAGCATAAATCTAAAAATAAAAATGTAGATTAGTATTGATCACTTCAATACCTTTAGATCTAGAACTGGTCTAGAAAACCTAGATCACATCTAGGTCAAAAAAGATATCAGATCTCTTATCTTTATGCAGATCGAGAACATCGTAGTTGAAGTTAGATGTTGTCCTTATTACTTGGAGCTGCACAGCATGTCAGTCTCTATAGATTATCCACACGAAGTCATTACTTTGGTCGAAGGTTCGTCGAATGAAGATCCGCTCGAAGTGCTAGCGGAGTTGGTCATGTTCAGTCTCTATAGATTATCCACACGAAGTCCTTTCATTGCTGAATTAGAAATTCAGTTAGTCTAGTACCAAAGCACAGTGAGTTGCTTGCAAGTCACTGAGGTGATCTCAGGTCTAAGGGATACTTATATATATATCCCATTAGAGACATTTTCGACAGTAGAATGCTCTGGAGTTGGTCATGTTCAATGATGATGCACCCATACATCTCACATGTATATCATACCAGTATCTCCATACTCCTTGGTTAAGAGGACAACCAATCTATATAGCATATAACGATCTATGCTCGATAGATGTTGTTGTCCTAATTAACAGCCTATCATTTGATCGTGAATAAATTTAAGGACTAATCGATAAATCCTCTCTTTATCAAAACTAAATAGTTCTAAGAACTTCATTACAATAATAGAGTTCATTAGAAGATGTAAACTTATGATGAAAAAGATGCCAAAATATTTTTATTAATTAATAAATTAATTATAATTATAAAATAGTTCAATCATCAACAGGCTGACGATTGGCTTTGGAACATAATTTTCAATAACTCCCACTTGTGTTAAAGCCACTCGACACAGTATCTAATATCCGTCTTCGACTTATGGTTGTCAAACTTCTTGATTGCTAGGGCTTTAGTGAAGAGGTCGGTTAGGTTCTTCTTTTTGTCGATCTTCTGAAGATCAACATCACCACAATCCATGATTTCACGGACCAAATGAAAGTGGCGTAGAATGTGCTTTGTCCACTGGTGTGCCTTCGGTTCATTTGCTTGAGCTATGGCACCAGTGTTGTCACAGTAGAGCAGGACTGGATCATCAATGGAGGGTGCTACTCCGAGCTCGATGATGAACTTTCTTATCCATACAACTTCATTTGCTGCATCTGATGCTGCCATGTACTCTGCTTTGCAAATAGAGTCAGCCACTGTATGCTGCTTGGAACTTCTCTAGCAGATGGCTCCATCATTAAGAGTAAAGATATATTCCAACACACTTTTACTGTCATCATGGTCAGATTGAAAGCTGGAGTCTGTAAACTCCACAAGCTTCAAATCTAACTCACCATAAACCAACCATTGATCCTTAGTATTTTTCAAATACTTAAGGATGGTTTTAACCATCTTTCAGTGATTTTCTCCAGGGTCAGATAGTATCTACTCACCAGTTCTAGTGAATATGTCATGTCTGATCTCGTACATGTCATTGCATACATAATAGACCCCTACCGAAGCATATGGGATTCTACTCATATGCTCTCTCTCTTCAGTAGTTGTCGGATAATCCTTCTTAGAGAGAGAAATTTTTTGGCCTATCGGGAGATAGCCCTTTTTGGAATTCTCCATGTTGAACCTCTTCAGCATAGTTTCTATGTGCATGGACTGAGAAATACCAAGCATCCTTTTAGATCTATCCCTATAGATCTTCATCCCTAGGATGTAGGATGCTTCACCCAAGTCCTTCATAGAGAACTGTGATGACAATCAGACTTTTATTCCTTATAGTGCGGGGATATCATTCTCGATTAAGAGAATATCATCCACGTATAAATAAGAAATATCACTGTTGGATCATTTTCCTATTTATAAATGCAGGGTTCTTCTCTATTATTAATGAAGCCATACGTTTTGATCACTTTATCAAAATGCATGTTCCAACTTCGAGATGCCTGCTTCAATTCGTAAATAGATCTCTGAAGCTTGCACACCTTTGACTCATCTGTGGATGTGAACCCTTCAGGTTGTATCATATACACCTCTTCAGTCAGCTCTCCATTTAGGAAGGCTATCTTCACATCCATCTACCAGATCTCATAGTCTAGATGGGTAGCAATGCCAAGCATGATCTAATTGGATTTGAGTATTGCCATAGGAGAGAACATCTCATCATAGTCAATACCATAATGTTGACGGTATTCCTTGACAATCAGATGGGCTTTATAGATCTCCACCCGTCCATTTGCGTCCTTCTTCCTTTTGAAAATCCATTTACACCCATTAGATTTAATCCCTTCAGATGGGTCAACTAATGTCCATAATCATTGACCTTCATGAAATTCATATCAGATCTCATGGCTTCTAGCCATTTCTCAGAGTTGGATCTCTGCATCAAATATGGTAAGGGCTACCGATATCCAATACCTAGTCAGCAATATCACAAATAGAAAAATTGCAAGAAGTTATCATATAAATATCTTGCCCAACAATAGCTTGCTTCTTTCTCTGCCTGTTCAGATCCAGGAAGGCAATGTACCGAGGATAGTTCCTCTTCTAGTGCCTCCACTTCTTGCAAAAGAAGCATTCAGCTTGACTCTTATCGGACTTGATCTTCCTGATCTGGCCCTGCACTGATGTCCCAGCCTGAACTTGCACCTTCTTTGTTTTCTTCTTCTTATTCTTCTTTCCTTTCCTAAAGGGTTGAGAACCAGAAGACAAACCTTCCACTAAGTTCATCGACTCTTTATGGAGTTGGTGATCCTTCCCAAAGTTCTGAAGTAACCCCAGTGAGCCATGGTAGTTTACTTCAGGCTTTGCCATTCTGTAATGAGTAAGGAAAGGGAGATAGAACTTTGGTAGTGAGTTCAGTATTGCATCTTTTTCAAGTTGTTCATGCAAGAAAAAGCCGAGTTTACTCAAGCGCTCTATCAGCTTGATCATATATAGTACATGATCAGTGACAGAGGCTCCATCTAGCATAGTGTTGAAGATGGTGCAACTAGTCTTGTGCGTCTCAACATTATCGGGTGTGCCAAAAGAATCGTCCAACACTTGGAGCATTTCATTTGACTGAGCTATCTCAAACCTATGACTGAATACGTCGCTCATCGTAGCCAGCATAATATAGTGCATCATGGTTCAATCACTGAGCCACTTCTGATAAGTATCTCTGATAGTTCTACGTGCATTGGCAGCTGGCTCCTTAGGTGCAGGATTCGTCAGCACATATAGGATTCGTTCATGCTCTGAGACAATCTTCAAATTTTGGTACCAGATACCGAAGTTGGATCTCACCAACTTATCATTGTCCAATAATGATTAGAGCGATAGGGAAGTGGCCATGTCTGCACAAAGAAAAATCAAAATCTAATTAGTAATTGATTCATTAAACCTAAAGATTTGTACTTTAATCAAAAGATTTTTCTCACTATTTTATTCGAATTGGTAGTCTCTACCTTCAATTCGAGGAATTATCCTAATTTCTTAATGGGTACTAGAATCCACATAGACTGTACATGAGCCAAACTTTGGTTGGCCCACCCATGTACATCTAAGGGTAGGTACATAACCAATTATTTCTCTAAATAATTTTTAGTAATTAAATTTTGCCCCAGACCCTGTTTAGTTGGCTTTGGCCTTCTTAGAAAAGGGTTCAGTTAGGTCCAACCATTAATATAACCATACTTAGCCCATCCAACTAATGAATGATTAGGCCTAACTTTGGTTGGCCCACCTGACCACCATTTAAATAGATGTATCCAAGAGATCATATAATGAATGATAATTCCATCAATCGATAAGCACAAGGCCTTTGGGCCTCCAATGATTATCCAACTGATGGACTCATTATCATCCACTTTAATGAGAGGCTATGATCCAATTATCATATAACTATTTCATTTTAGAGACCTAATAATTTTAAAGAATTTAATTTATAAAAGCGAGTAGGTCAGATTAACCAGCTTGTCATGATCCTTCTACTAACTTCACTAAGTCAGCTTAAGGAAGATCATTAATAGGCTGATCTAGGAGATCCTAAATCAGTCAAACTGGTTTACCTAGCTGACATAGGTCAGCTTGAATAGTTAAGCGAGCTGATCAAAATATAATCTCACCAAGAGGCCAGATAAGTTCGATCAGTGGAAGGGTCTACCAGGCTTGCCTTAGATACCATCAGAAATGGCTAGGTAAGCAAGCTACCAATTAAAAACCACTAGTCTGGTTTACCTTAGACACCAACTGGTTTAATTAGTTTCAATTAGATCAACCTAACAGTTTATGCTAGACCGCGTAGCCAAGAATCAAGTCCATCTTGGGTCTTGTTAAAGACATGGACTTGACTAACTATAACTATTGCAATTGATCTAGAGAATCCTTGACCTAATATAAGACAATAATTGATTAGATCTAGTCAATTCTCTAATTAAGTCTATTCTTTAATCTAACCTTAGGTTTAACCCAATTAATGGACCTAATTTCTACTAACCCATTAACCCAATGTATTATGATTCATGACATAGGATCTTCAATTTACAATCCTAGAACCTAATCAAACAACTTCTTAATTCTTAATTAAGTTTTGGACTGAGGGTTGAGGTTTGGCTTTTTAAAAACAGTTTTCATGTTTGTAAAATATTTTTACAATATGGTTCTATCAACCAAGTTGCATGTTTGATTCATAATCAATATGTAAGTAACATAAACATGAATTCACTTTAGATCTAATCTAAACAGATTCATATAATTGAAATAGTTTTAATAATAATCAATCATAAAACTTTCTAGATCAAATCTAACATATTTATGAAGATTAAAATTAGATTAAAATATTTTTAATTAGATTATAAAAATTTTTAGATTTAATTTAAAATTTTATGATCAATATTTTAGATCATCACGTACTAAGACAATCTATTCATTGTAAGGGGTAAACCTTACAGTAGGACAACCATATGGCAGTCTGTGCAATCTAAAATATTTTATTTTTAGATCTAAAATTATTTTAAATCTATTAAATCATAAATAAAATTAGATCAAATCTAATAAATTTATGATTATAGTCAGATCATCATGAACTAGGACAACCTATTCACTATAAGAGGTAAACCTTACAGTAGGACAATCTTATGGCAGTTTGTAAGATCTTATTTTTTTTTAAATTTTAGATTTAATAATTAGATTATAAATTATATCTAATCTAAGAAATAATCTAAACATGTACAAAAATCATGTAATAACAATCTTTCTCTAATACCAACTGAAGGAACTAGATCTAGGGTTTTACAAATAGATCTTGAAAACTTTTTTAAGATCTTACAGCAGAAGACTTAAATAAATTAAATATTTATTTAAATAAATATATAAATACTTAGATCTTAGATCTATTATATGATCAAAGCATGATATTAAATTAGAAATTAAAATCAAATAAGAAAGTAAAAGGTTGATCAAATCAACCTAAATCTACGCTACATCAAATGCAGGTATGAAGTTAATAGATCAGATCTATAACTTGAGCAAGTTAGATATTCTAACTTACTAATCCAGACTTGAGGATAAAGTCATGAGCCGTACACACATCCGACCTCTAGGAGTCATCCACACGAACTTACGATCTCTGATCTGAAGTCCAATGCAGAAAATCAGCACAGCATGCTAGTACTTTGCTAATCCTTCTTCGACGGTCGATCCGATGCTCCCTTCTTCAAAATTTAGACTCTCCAAAATATGAGAAGAAAGATGAGAGTTTACTGATCTAAGACTCTCTTAGAAAAAAACTCAAAAAAAGAAAAAGAGATTAAAAATAAAATAATCCTAAAAGAAGATCCTCTTCTTCTTCTCTTTTCTCTCACCTAGACACCTAGTTTGGTGCCTATGGAACCCCCACACCCAAGGACCTTCTTTCTCTGATTTTTACACATACCAAATCTCTCCCAAAGCTCTATATTTCATAAAAAAATTAGATTAAAATTTATCCAATAAATAGAGAACAAGAAGAGTTCAAGTTAGATCAAAATTCTAGACTAGGGATATCCAAACATGGAAAGTTGTTATGGTGTCCAACTCTTGGGTGCCTCCTCCATAATTATTGGCATGGACCAGCAAGGGAGGGTGCATAGAAAAGAAGATTATTTTCATGAAATAAGAAAAGAATTAATTAAAAGAGGGGGCGGCACTCAAGGGAAGGTGTTTTGGTCAATAAGGATTCTATCTCATAGAATCCTAAGCAAAACTAACTCCTCTTTTGACCTGGTCTTCCAATAAATTGCTTATGAGAAAAGGAGGAGAGAAAGAGGGTATGAGAAGCCATGGGAGTGGAGAATTTTCACATAAGAAATAAAATAAAAAGGGCATGGGGTGTGAGGATTAACTGGCGTAAGTGATAGGGAGTCCTACTCACACTAGGACTCCTATTTTGACTTCGTCAAATAAGATCTTTTAACCAAATAAAATCAAGATTAAACCAACCTAATTAAATAAAGCTCTAACCCATTTAAGAACTAAATTAAATTATATTAAATTAAATTTAATTCTAATTTATTTTCTAATCAAATTAGAAAATTGGGTTAATCTGAGTCCTAGTTAGACTAGGACTAGTTCTTTCTTGCACTTGGCTTATCCAATAAACCAATTGAACTTGATCCAATAAAGTCTAAACTAAATCTAATAAAATTATATTTAATTAGACTTAATCTCAGTCTATTGACTTAATCAAATTAAGTCAGTTAGCAATCCAATTGCTAACCGATCCTCCTACAATACTTGTACTAGGTTAAACACCAATCGTATTGATTGTTTAACCTTAGAACGGTTTTTAATCATGGATCAACCATCCGATTAGATCGTAAGCTCTAATGTGTGTAACCTCATAAATCCAAACCTAAGTTGATAGCATATGAATAAATTTTTATATCAATTGAAGTGACCATCTAGCAATGATACCCGACGATTGGATAGGTCGAAGGTGTAGAATACCATCCTTAGAATCCATATGAATATAGTTTCCATATAATTCATCTCCTTGACTATAATGCTTATAAGATACCTCAGAGTTCAACTATCAATTTTGATTAGGTTGTCCATATTGTATTTGAAAATATGAAATCCATCTGATGGATTACCCTAGTCAAGGTTTTGCTATATTGAAATACAGTGATACATTCTTCTCCAACTCTTGGAGTGGTCAATTCCATCTTGATCATATTTCGATTTTGTAAGTACTTGACTGTGCCCAAAAGTCTTTCGTTGTTGAATTAGAAATTCAGTTAGTCCGGTACCAAAGCACAGTGAGTTGCTTGCAAGTCACTGAGATGATCTCAGATCTAAGGGATACTTATATCTATATGCCATCAGAGACATTCTCGATAGCAGAATGCTCTAGAGTTGGTCACGTTCAATGATGATGTACCCATACATCTCATCTGTATGCCATATCAATGTCTCTACATTCTTTGATTAAGAGGACAACCAACCTATATGGCATACAATGATTTATGCTCGATAGATGCTGTTGTCCTAATTAACAGCCTATCATTTGGTCATGAATAAATTTAAGATCTAATCAATAAATCCTTTCTTTATCAAAACTAAACAGTCCTAAGGACTTCATCACAATAATGGAGTTCATTAGAAGATGTAAACTTTTGATGAAAAAGATGCTAAAATATTTTTATTAATTAATAAATTAATTATAATTATAAAATAGCTCAACCGTCAATAGGCTGATGATTGACTTTGGAATACAATTTCCAACACTATAGAGGTCAGACATGTGTGGAACTTCAAAAGAACCTTGAAGACATCCATAAACATCAAATGATAGTGAAGATTTACCCGCATAAGATGAAGATCAGATTTTCTCTCTTTAATATTAATCTTAATCTTAACTATAAGGGATCTTGGTATTTTGAGATTTGATCTCTTATATGCATGTTTAGATTAAAATAGATTTAATCTCTTTTCTTTCCACTATATTTTTAATTTTTAATCTTGCATGCTACTGGATCTCCTTCAAAATCATGATCTAAGGATTAGGGAAGATGTAGAGAAAGAATTAGAAGGATTTAACCTGAGCTTCAATGATGATTAGACTGCGAATGTGGTGAGTACAATGAAAAATTTCTTGGAAGAGGAAGAAGAAAATGAGGGATTCTCTAGTAATAGTTGGCGGCTGGTATTGTGACTTTCACAAGGGACTTGGTCTCTTCAAATAGTGGTGGATGGGGAGGAGTTGGACTCCTCTCTAACTTCAATTTTCATCAAAAATTGGGAGGAAGAAGACTTCTAATCAAAATCTTCTTCATCGATCTATTATTATTTTTTCTTTTTTTTTCATGCTTTAAGATTTGTTCAATTGCTAGGTTGATGGACTAGGGTATCTCATTCTCCTTTGCTAAAAAAAAAATTATCCTCAAAATTTTTCATACCTATGCTTTCAAAAGATAGGGATTCATAGTTCTAATCTCATCCTCAAACTTTTGATATTATAATCATTTTATAAAAGAAATATTAAAATCATAGGAGTTGATCTGAATCATAATCATTCAGTTCTGTCAGATATGTGTGTCCTTGAAGCTAAATTGGCTGACACTTGTAATACACTTCTAAAAAAAAAATTATAATTTTGACTAAAAATAATAAAATAAATTATTTTCTATCATAGTGTGTATTTGAAAGTGTTTATGATACATCCCTTGAGTTAATGGTAATGATAGTTCATATTGCCAAGAGTTAAAAATTTAAGATATGAATTTTCATTATTAACTCATAAAATGCTCATGACCGTAGGATCATCATGAGGATGGTGATTGATCTAGAAGGTTGGTATATGATCGCTTCTTTTTGATAGATGAGTCTTGACTCTATGATGTAGAGACACCGAATTGAGAGTATCGGTACTCGTTAGAGAATGAGGGCACTGAGCATGATCACCTCGAGCAGTCATGAGAAAGTTTACCTTCTCATCGATGACTAGCTTGAAGATGCAGTGGTGTGTCTGATTTTTTGACCTGAGGTGCATCGACAATTCACCTTGAGGGTGTTATAGTTTGACTATACCATAACTCGATCTCCTAGCCATTCGGAATCCTGAGGTATATGTTGGCTATAGCATGTTCATTATAGGAATTGGATTGCACCAATAAGAGAGCGTCTCTTGAGAAGTGGACGGATGAAGATAACAAAGTCAGATATTACATGTTGGGCTCGATGTCTGATGAGCTCCAGTACCAACATGAAGACATTAAGACTAGTTGCCAAATATTGGCTCACCTGTAAGAGTTGTTTGGTGAACAGAATCGCGCAGCCAAATATCAAGTCACTAAGAGACTATTTAAGGCTCAGATGCATGATGGACAGTCAGTCTAAGATCATTGTCTGATGATGATCAAGGACTTAGAAGAGCTTGAGAAATTTGGTGTGAAGTTAGATCAGGATTTGCAGATTAATATAATTCTGCAGTCCTTGACTGATGCATATGGGTAGTTCATTATGAACTACCATATGCATAAACTTCAGAATACCTTGGTTGAGCTCATGAACATGTTGGTTACTGTTGAACTTTCTATGAAAGGTTCTAAAAGCTCAGTACTTGCTGTGGAGTGGACTTCTTTCAAGAGAAAGTCTTTTGAAAAGAAGAAGAAGTTCGTGAAGAAATAGAAGATGGATGGTGGAAAGAAGAAGGTAGAGCCGAAGAAGAAGGCCGACAATAAAAAATATTTTTATTACAACACTGACGATCATTGGAAGCGAAACTGTCCTTTGTACCTGACCAGTCTAAAGAACAAGGAGGCAGGTCCTTCTAGAGGTATGCTCGTTATAGAATCTAATCTTATGATTTCTTCTGTATCCAGTTGGATGCTTAACTCTGATTCTAGTGCTCACTTATGCACTTTAATACAGGGTCTTGAGGATAACAGGAGGCTGAGGGATGGTGAGATGATCCTACACATCGAGAATGGAGCAAGAGTTATTGCTATAGCTGAGGAAACCTACCCTCTGCAATTACGATCAGGATTAGATTTAGTTCTTAGAAACTATTTTTATGTGCCTGCAGCAAGCAGAAATTTGATTTCTATTTTATGTTTAGCATAAGAAGGCTATGTAATTAGTTTTCTTAAAAATCATTATAATATTCTTTATAAAAAAAGTAAAATTGTAAGTGGTTTTCTTATAAATGGTCTCTATCAGTTACATATTGATGTTTCTATTTTCAATATTGATTAAAATATGAATGACACAGGATCAAAATGATCTAGGGATAGTCTAAACGATAGGTATCTTTGGCACCTTAGGCTAGGTCATATAGCTGAAGATAGGACTAACAAATTAGAGAAATTTGGACTATTGAGTCTGTTGACTTCCGAGTCATATCTGATTTATGAATCATGCTTTCATAGCAAAATGACCAAGCTTCGTTTTGTGGGACATAGGGAAAGGCCCACAGACCTACTTGCCCTAATACATACTGATGTATGTGACCCATTTGATGTGCCAGTCAGGAGTAATTATATCTACTTCATCACCTTTATCGATGATTTATCTCGATATGGGTATGTGTATTTGATGTGACACAAGTCTAAAGCTTTTGAAAAGTTCAAAAAATTCATACTTGAAGTAGAAAAATAAATAAAAAACTCCATTAAGATTCTTCGATCAAATTGAGGAGGTAAATACCTTAGTCAGAAATTCCTAGACTATCTTAATGACAATGGCATAGTCTCTTAATGGACTCCACCTGGAATGTCTTAACTCAATGGGATTTTAGAATGGAGAAATCGGATCCTATTAGATATGGTCCGATCTATGATAAGCTTCACAAATCTCCCTAAATTTTTTTTGGGATATAGTCTGATGATTGCTATATATTTACTGAATAAGGTTTCCTCTAAGACCATTCCAACTATATTGTATGAGATATGACATGGTAAGAAACCAAGTCTGAGTCATCTCAAAATTTGAGATTGTCCGGCCCATGTCAAGAGCCAACAGACGGACAAATTAGAGTCTAGATTTTTTAGAGCTCGATTTATTGCATATCCTAAAGAGTCATTAGGATACTATTTCTATCTTCCAGAAATTACAATGTGATTGTGAGTCGATACGCCATCTTTCTTGAAAAATAGTTTATTCAAGATGGTGGCATCGGAAGACAGATTAGACTCGAGGAGAAAGTCTCCGATGAGAAATGAGCTAAGGAACCTATAGAATCTAATCAGATTGAACCAATCCAGACATTGTTAGATATATGTACCCTAGAAGCCAGAATTGGCTAACACTTGTAATACACTTTTAGGGGTAAAATTATAATTTTAACTATAATCAATAAAATGGATTATTTTCTATTACATATGTATATTTAGTGTCTGTGATACATCCTTTGAGTTAGTGGTAATGATAATTCATATTTTTAAGAGTTAAAAATTTAAGACATGAATAATCATTATTAACTCATAAAATGCTTCCAACCATAGGATCATCACGAGGATGGTGATTGATCCAGAAGGTTGGTGTACAATCGCTTCTTTTTAGTAGATGAGGCTTGAGTCTACGGTGTGAAGACATCGGAGCGAGAGTACAGGTACTCGTTAGAGAATGAGGGCACCGAGCGTGACTACCTCGAGTAGTCATTAGGAAGTCTACCTTCTCGTCAATGACTGACTCGATGCTATAGTGGTGTGTCTGATTATTTGATCTGAGGTGCATCGGTAGTTCACCTTGAGGGTGTTATAGTTTGACTACACCATAACTCAATCTCCTAGTCATTTGGAGTCCTGAGGTGTATGTTGGCTATAGCATGTTCATTGTATGAATTGGATTGCATCAAGATGGAATCTATCTACCTCGGTGGTAGAGGAGCAGTCTATGATGA
Organism: Cocos nucifera; assembly: GCA_006176705.1. Lineage (NCBI taxonomy): Eukaryota > Viridiplantae > Streptophyta > Magnoliopsida > Arecales > Arecaceae > Cocos > Cocos nucifera. The sequence continues at coordinate 52,901 of QRFJ01004295.1, read as the reverse complement.
TCATGAAAATCAAGTCCAGAAGCCCATGGCCATGGCAGAGTGAAATAATAGAAAGAGTTTCTATTTAGATTTTCACATCGGACTTGAATCGAATGATTACATCATATGATAGAAATTAGGGTTTGACGAGTTCACCTTAACCCTAATCTGATTGGGGCTCAAGATAGAAGAACTTAATCACACAGGTAGCTGCACCAAGTGGTTCACATTCAGCTCTGATGGGTTGCCACCATATACTGCTAGGTGTCATTGGTAGATTTTGGGAGCAATTAGAATGATTTAGATGATCGATCATTCTAGCTGTTCGAATCAGAAGAGTTCTGATCCATCGAAAGGAGTTTTAATGATGTCGATGATAGAGATCATGACATATTCCATTACCATACAGAACTTTTCAAAAGCTTTAGACTTATGTCTCATAAGATACACATACCCATACCTAGATAAATTATCGATAAAGATTATGAAGTAGATAAAGTTGCCTCTGGTCGGCACATCAAATGGGCCGCACACATCAGTATATACTAGGGCAAGAAGATCCGTGGCCCTATTCCCATGTCCTATAGAAGGGAGCTTAGTCATTTTGCCATGAAGACAAGATTCATGAATTGGATATGATTCGAAAGTCAACGGACTCAATAGCCTAGTTTTCTCCAATTTGTTAACCCTATCTTCTGCTATATGACCTGGTCTTTGGTGCCATAGATACCTATCATTTGGACTATCCCTAGGTCATTTCATGGTATTCACATTTTGCTCGATATCAAAAATAGATACATCAATATGTAACTGATAAAGACTGTTAATAAGAAAACCACTTGTAATCTTATTTCTTTCATAAAGAATGTTACAATGGTCCTTAAGAAAACTAATTACATAGCCTTCTAATGCAAGGCAAGAAATAGAAATCAAATTTCTGCTTGCTGTAGGCACATAATAACAGTCTTTTAACACTAAGTCTAAACCAAATGGTAGTCGAAGAGAGTATGTTCCCATGGCCACGGCAGCAACTTTTGCTCCATTTTTGATGCATAGGATCATCTCACTATCCCTCAGCCTCCTGCTATCCTCAAGACCCTGCATGGAAGTGCATAAATAAGCACTAGAACCAGAGTCAAGCACCCAACTGGATGCAGAAGAAATCGTAAGGTTAGACTTAATAACGAGCATATCTTTAGAAGGATCTGCCTCCTTATTCTTCAGGATGGCTGGGTAAGTAGGACAGTTTCGCTTCTAGTGGTCGTCATTATTGCAATCGAAATACTTTTCTTTGTCAGCGGCCTTCTTCTTCAGCTCTGCCTTTTTCTTGTTTCCTCCTTCCACCTTCTGCTTTTTCACAGACTTCTTCTTCTTTTCGAAAGGCTTTCTCTTGGAAGAAGTTCGTTCCATAGCAAGCACTGAGCTTTTAGAACCTTTCATAGAAAGCTCAGCGGTAACCAGCATGTTCATAAGTTCGGCCAGGGAATTTTGAAGTTTATGCATATGATAGTTCATGATGAATTATTTATATGCATCAGTCAAGGATTACAGAATTATATTATTCTGCAGATCCAAGTCCAACTTCACTTTGAGCTTCTCAAGCTCTTCTAAGTCTTTGATCATCATCAGACAATGATCTTGGACTGACTGCCCATCATGCATTTTAGCCTTGAATGGTCGTTATTGACTTGATACTTGGCTACGCGACTCTATTCACCAAACATCTCTTGTAGGTGAGCCAACATTTGGCGGGCAGTCCTGATATCTTCATGTTGGCGCTGAAGTTCATCAGACATCGAGCCCAACATGTAATATCTGGCTTTGTTATCTTCATCTGTCCATTTTTTAAGAGATGCTCTCTATTCAACGAATGGATGAGTTGGTAAGATGGGAGGGTCCTGGTTTAATACATGAGTTAGCTTTTTAGAACCCAAAATAATTTTGATGTTTTGGAGCCAATCCTTGTAATTGGGTCCGGTCAGCTATGAGTGTCCAGAATTCATGCTAGTGGGTTGGATGCAGACATTTTTCTTTAGAAAGTCAAAGTTTCTAGTTAGATATTATAATTAAAACTTAACCAATTTGTTTAGGATTTTAATTTTTAAACAAATTAGCTTTCACTATTTTCTTGGATCCCTACAATCCCTCTATAGAGATGCAAAAATCTCTACGATTAATGATTTCTAATGGATGGTGCGGTCCCACCAACTGACTCATCACCTCACCTAACAGTTATTGGTGATGGATTAGCTAATGAGTGAATAACTCTTGTTCAATGATTCTCTAACCATGGTGCACCCAAACTTGGTCTCTAATTTATGAATCTCACCGTGCCCGAAATATTGATCCACTCCTTAGTTAAGTCAGACCCACCATTTGCACAGATTGAATTCCTAATTAAGTCTTTCATCATATCCAAAATATTGAGCCCAATCCATCCTCCAGCCCGTAGCATCCAATGCCTAATAGACATGGTTGCATCTTTCTAGTGCAACTGAACCACTGTAACCAGTCGAGAACAACCAATCTCGAAAAGGACCCGCATATCTGTAATGGTAGAAGATCTTAGACTTAATCTTTTTTTAGGGAGATTTGATTTAGGTCTCATTAAACTAGACTTGACATAGTCATAACCATTATGACTATTCTAGTGGCATGGGTTAGCTTGGATTATTGATCACCTCAGATCAGAACTGAGCCAACAAACATAGCCAGGTAAGTGAGACCGATGGAAGGGATATGCCATTAACTCGATAAGAATACATTCGAGTCGAGTAGCTTTCAATTAAAAATTAGTCGATCGTATCTGTCAGACTTACCTTTGGCACCAAATTGTTGAGTCAGAATCAATTGGGTTAGCCTACAATCCAGACTCTAACCATTAAGCCTAATTAGGTCTTAGCTTGATCGATCACTCACGTGACTCGATCTTGATCCAGACTTAATCTTATTAGGCTGATCAATTTAAACATTGTTGATCCCATCTAATCAACTCTTGATTCGGTTTGATCAATCGCTTAGATCTAATTGAGCTACCCAAGCCCAAACCTAATATTATGAATATATCTTAGATCTAAAATTCTTAATTTTAGATCTAATTAATATTTTATAATAAATTTTAGATCTAATTAATATTTTATAATCTTAATTTTTAATTAAGTTAGGATTCGTAAATAAAATATGTAAATAAAATTCTAGGATTTTAGGATCTAGGGTTTTGCAGAAAGTAAGTTTTTGATTTCTGATTAAGGACGAACGCGCAGCACCCCTACACATCATAAGAACACTCCATTGAATGGAAGGAGAGGGTATTTAAATCCTACTTTGTTCTTATGACTAGACAGCCAAGGGGAATGCCTTAATCAGAAATATAAATCTATAAAATTAGTTAGATCTACATCATATATCTCATATATAAAATTGATCTTACTTAATACATATTTTACATATATCTCATGTATCATATCATACATATTTTTTCAGATCTAAATTATCTCATAATTATCTAAAAAATTAGATTTAAATTGATCACATCAAAATAAATTTAATCTAGATAATTATGTAGAACTATTCTACAACTAGTCTAAACATGCATTCATCATATCTCATATGATCTAAAAATTAAATAATTTTATTTTCTATTTTTTAGATCTTATTATAACACTTATAATTATCAAAAAATAGAAAATAAATATATCTAAAATTATAATTTAATCAAAATAAATCATGATTATGCAAGACTATGTATAGAACTATTCTATTTTATAACTAGTCATGCATATTGTAGAACTTAGATCTATATTATTTAATTTTAATTTTTTTAATTTTAGATCTAATCACATCTCATGTGATATCTGAAATCACTAATTATTAGATCAAAATAAATTAAAAAAAATTAGATTTAAATAATTTAGACAACTTGGCTCTAATACTAGTTGAAGGAAAAATTCTGATTTTTTGGATCAGGTTCGTTCAGATCTGATCGAATTAAGAGAGATATTTCAAAATTTTTTTTCATATATCTAGATTAGATCTGAGATATTTGAGATCTAATTTTATAGATCTAATAAATAAAAATAAAAATAAATTAAATCTGATTTAATTATATCTTGATGCTGGGTAATCAGATTATCCTTTGATGATCCTGCTGATTGCCTGAGGTTCTGGATCTAGCCATGCAAGTGCCTGATCTCTATCGATATTTACTCAGATTGGATCTAGAGATCTTCTCCTTCTTTATCATCTCTCTAAAAATCAGATCTGGATCTAATTTGGAGGATCTTCAAAATTTCTTTCGAAGATCTGCTATCGTCTTTGCAACAGTGCTATCTTCTTTCTTTCTCGTTAGTTTTTTCTTGCCTGGATCGCCCCAAACTAGAGCCCAACTTCCTTGGGCGTGGAGAGGAGAGAGAGGATCAGAAGATGGCATGGAGGAGGGAGAGAGAAAGCCTTGGGGCTTGGGCTAAAAGAGAACTCTATTAAAGTTGGGCGAAGATAGGATTTATATAGACCCTACTGCGCCATGCAATGCCACATCATTCCGGCCAATCATGTTGCTTTGTGCAATTAGATCTAAATCTGATTGGTGGGATGACATCATCTGATCTAATCAGATAACAGCCCCATTAATTCATCCTTAGATGGTGCTTAAAACTGATCAAAGTTTATAGTTATGGGCCATCTAAGTAGAAACCAAGAAGCAACCTAGAGTTCCATCTGTATGGGACTCCAATCATCCCTATCCATGGGCGCACGCCTTATGGGCCACCTAAGTAGAAACCAAGAAGCAATCTGGAGTTCCATCCGTATGGGACTCCAATCATCCCTATCCATGGATGCACGCCTCCCTAGGCGTGCGCCCCCTTCTTTTCAAATTCTAGCAAGGGGACAAGCCCCTATCTACTCTCCAATAGGTGTATGACACATGGGCAGATGTCCAAGGGTCAAAGGTCAACATTTGACCAAAGTCAAATAATAAGAATTAGTAGATGATGGAAAATGGCAGATGTTGTCTCAAATTTATCTTATAAATTAAGACCATCCTTTTTTGACCTGGACAAGCTCTAGTCAGACTAAGTAAAGGTACCTGAGTGAGCATAAACTCATTTGGCTCAGTCGAGACATCTTTTAATGATAGTAGAAGGAGAACGTTAGGCTCAATCATGTGCTAGCACAATTTTCTTGAACCTAATTGAATCTAATTCAAAATAATTGAACTGGGTTAATCCAATTGATGATATCCAGATTCAAACTCTTATTTCTGTGATCCAGTTAGATTCAGTTCTGTATGGTAATGGGATATGTCATGATTTCTATCATCAACATCATCGAAACTTCTTTCGATGGATCAGAACTCTTTTGATTCAGACAACTAGAATAATCAATCATCTACATCATTCTAATTGCTCCCAAAATCCATCAATAACACCTAGCAGTATATGGTGGGAGCCCATCAAAATTGAAAATGAACCTCTTGGTGCAGCTACCTATGTGATTAAGTTCTTCTGTCTTGAGCTCCGATCATATTAGAGTTAAGGTGAACTCGTCAAACCCTAATTTCTATCATATGATTTAATCATTCGATTCAAGTCTGATGTGAAAACCTTAATAGAAACTCTTTCTATTATTTCTCTCTGTCATGGCCATGGACTTATGGACTTGATTCTCATGATTATCATAGGGTTGCTCCTCATCCACCAAGGTAGATAGATTCCTTCTTGGTGCAATCCAATTCCTACAATGAACATGCTATAGCCAACATACATCTGAGGGTTTCGAATGGCTAGGAGACCGAGTCATGGTGTAGTCAAACTATAACACCCTCAAGGTGAACCATCGATGCACCTCAGGTCAAAGAATCAGACACACCACTGCAGCTTCGAGTCAATCATCGATGAAAAGGTAGACTTTCTTATGACTGCTCGAGGTGGTCACGCTCAGTGCCCTCGTTCTTTAACGAGTACCTGTACTCTCGCTCTGATATCTCTACACCATAGACTCAAGACTCATCTACTATGAAGAAGCGATTGTACATCAATCTTTTTGGATCAATCACCATCCTCATGATGATCCTACGATCAGGAGCATTTTATGAGTTAATAATAAAAATTTCTGTCTTAAATTTTCAACTCTTGAAAATAAGAATTATCATTATCATTAACTCAAGGAATGTATCACAGACACTAAATACACATTTATGATAGAAAATAACCCATTTTATTATTTATAGTCAAAATTATAATTTTGCCTCTAGAAGTGTATTACAAGTGTTAGCCAATTCTAGCTTCTAAGACACACATATCTAACAGATACCACCTCATCTGCGATTATCTCGAGAAAGGATACGTTGAGGTTAAGAGAGTCGACACTACAGACAATACGACTGACCCGTTAATAAAGCCATTGAGCCAGCAGAAGATCGAAGCCCATCTTGAGAAGATGGAACTTAGATTTATAGCCAATTGGCTTTAGGTCAAGTGGGAGTTTGTTAAATGTGTGTCCTAAAAGTCAGATTGGCTGACACTTGTAATACACTTCTAGGAACAAAATTATAATTTTGACTATAAATAATAAAATTGAGTTATTTTGATTATAAATTAATAAATATGTTATTTTCTATCACAGTGTGTATTTAAAGTGTCTATGATACATTCTTTGAGTTAATGGTAATGACAATTCATATTTTTAAGAAGTTGAAAATTTAAGATATGAATTTTCATAATTAACTCATAAACTACTCCCGACTGTAGGATCATCATGAGGGTGGTGATCGATCTGAAAGGTTGGTGTATGATCGCTTTCTTAGGATAGCTAGGTCACACAAATAAAAGTTTGGATCTGAATGTTATTAATTGAGCTAACTCAGTTTGATTGATTTGGTTTAGATCCAATCATATTCAAGATAATCGTGCTAGCGCACGATTGAGCCTTACTTTCTCCATACGTAATCTTTTTGATTCATTGCAATCGAGTCAAATTTGAATTGACTCATTCTTGTATTTTAAAGGGATTTATTTTCATCTAACTAGAATAAGTTCAGATCAGATTAATTATAAAAATTTAATTTATTCATAGTCAAATTGGACTAGGATCAAAAGTTGACCTAATTGAGAGAGTTGAGGGTCATCTGATCAGAGACTTCTAGAAAATTCTCTGGAAATTGGTTTGCTCTAAATTTTGGATATGTGGTAGGGCTCGAGATATTCTATGGATGTGCCAAATTTTGTGACTTATAGTGAAGTTTGACTAAGTTATGATAGAGTTTGATTTGGATCAAACTCTTGAAGGGAGGAGTCCCATGCGCCATGGACTCCTCATCCTTTCTTCATGCCACTTTGGGAAGTGTTTTAGGTGACCAAACTTGTTGAAGATCAGGTTTGGGACGTGGGCTATCAGGTAGGAGTCCTAATTAATCAAGCAAACAAGTTTCTTGATCACTTAGGAGTTTTAGATGGTGCATAACATAAAAACCCTTCTCATGCCTTATTGATGCAACGTAAGAAATATTTTTCCACACCCAAAAGGCTATCTTCCCTTCCATCTTCCATGCCCTCTCTAATCCTCTCTCTCCCCTTCTTCTTAGTGCTAAAGGTTGGAAATAAATCTGAGAAGAACATCCAATTAATATTGAGAAGATTTCATCATCTACGCGATGGTGTTCGTGAGACGGATAGACTGCCTTCAAAAGTTGTTTTAAAGATTTTTTAGATTAGATCCAGATTTGATCTTTGGAGAAAAAATTCACAAGGAGAAGACATCCAAATCTTGCTTGGGTGGATACCAGTAGAGGCCAGGTGCATGCATGGCTCCTTCCAGAACCTCGGGATAGATCAGGATCATCGTAGGATAATTTGATTATCCAAAACAAGATATAAAATTAAATTAGATTTAATTTTATTTTAATCTTAATATTAGATCTTAAAGGATCAGATTCGAGATGTCTCAGATCTGATTATGATCTTAGAAAAAAAAATTAAAATATTTCTTCAGATTTAATCAGATCTGAATGATCCTATGCTAAAAAATAGGATTTTTTCTTCAATTGGTAGGATCCACTGAACATAGTTAAGCCAAAAGTCGATGCATAAATGAAAATACTATATAAGGTAATATATATGCCTTAATTCTAGTCAGCATATGTATATTTCGTAACAAATCAATAAATCATAATATTTCAAAAATCTTAAATTTATAAATACTCTCCATTCAAATAAAGTTTCATAAAATATGTATAATATTAGAAAATATGTCCTAAAGCCAATCATTTAAGTAGTAGATGATTGAAATTAGTATATGAATTATCTAATAATAATAGTAATTTGGCTATTTCATCACAAAAATTCTATCTTCCTTAAATGAACTCCTAAATTATAATGAAGTCCTTAGAACCACAATCAATCGATAAAGAAGGATTGATCAGATGGTTCTTAAATTATCGAGTGTAGATCGCTGTATGCCATATGCATTGGTTGTCCTCATAACCAAGTGGTGTGGAGACACTATTATAGCATCCAGGTGAGATGTAGGAGTACATCTGCACTGAACGTGATTAATATAGCACTCTACTGTCAAAAATAGCTAGCTAAGGCCAATGGGTATAAGTGTCCTTCCAACCTGAGATTGTCATGGTGACTTGCGAGCAACTCACTGTACTTTGGTGCTGGACTGCTTGTATTTCTAATATAGATAATGGAAGATTTCTGGATACAGTTAACTACTTGTAGAGTTGGTGTGTGAGTCAAGATGGGATTGACCACTCCTAATTAACTTCAGGAAGAGAATGTCTCACTGTGTTTCGATTTAGCAAAACCTAGACCTAGGTAATCCTCGTGAGGTATCACGGGATTTGCAAAATTTTGAGACACAATAGAGATGACTTGTATGAGTATTTGACAGCATACTCGAAGTTGTCCCGAGCATTATTGGTCATAGGGATAAATTATATGGTAACCATGGGCCAGGGTTCTAAGAATGTTACTTTGCATACATTCAACCTATCCGGACATCGAAAATTATTGCTAGATTGTAACTTCGATTGGTACAGAAATTGATTTCTATACTATCAGCTTAGGTTCGAACCTATGGGATCACACACATTAGAGCTTGTAACCTGATCGGATGGTTAATTGATGATTGAGAATTATTTTGAGGTCAAACATTCAATGTGATTGATGTTTGACCTAATGTAAGTGTTATAGGAGGATCGATTAGCAATTGGATTGCTAATTGGCTTAATTTCATTGAGCAATCAAACTGAGATCAAGTCTAATTAAATTAGATTCAATTAAAATTTATTTGAATTTAATTAGATTAAGTCTAATTAATTTATTGGATAAACCAATTGCAAGAGAAGAATAATTTCTTGTTTGATTAAGACTTGGGTGCACCTGATTGACTTAGTATTTAAATCAAATTTAAATCTTAATTTAAATCTGATTTAATTGAACTCCTAGTTAGACTAGGATTACTCTTAATTAGATTATATTTAATCTAATTTAAATTAGATTTAAAATAATTTTGACCTAGTCAAACAAGAGGAGTCCCAGTTGGACTGGAACTCTCTCTCTTTCACTTATGCCTAAGAAAGCCCACACCATATTTTAATTCCAGATTTTTTTTTATGATTTTCATGCCTAAGAAATAATTTTTCACACCTCATTATCTCAAAAATTGGATTTAAATTTGATTTGGTCAAAATTAGAAGTATGTTAAAAATTCTTTCCTACTTGGAAGAGTCTTCTTTGACCCAAACTCCTCCCTCCCTTGTGCGCCAACTCTACCCATTCCCCTCTATCTTATTTGGCCCTTTTTCTCTTGGTTTTATGCTTGAGAATTAGTGGTTATACAAAAAAATAAGTGGGAGGGGCATCCAACCCACTGAAAAAATAAATGGGAGGGGCGTCTAACACCCCGTAGAAGTCCTCCTTCGACTAGGTTTTGACCTAGTCTTGCAATAAAAGGTGTACGCCTCTTATGAGATGGTTGAAGGATGTGAAAAATCCTATAAAAATCATGAAAAATTATAGGAGGAGGAGAAGGCATGGAGGATTTGTGGTGCCAAGATTCTTGGAGAAGAGCCCTCAATTAAGACATCAAAGGTTGATATCTTGAAGAGACAATGTAAGAGAAGATTGTCTTCTCTTACATTTTTCTTTTATGTTTCTCTCTTCCTATTTTATTTATGATTTTTATATGATAAAAATTAAAGAGAGAGAGAGAGAGAGGAAGGGCTTGAGGAAAGATGGTGCCAAGATTTTTAGAAAAAAGGTCTTCATCTGGACATCAATCGTTGATGTCATGAAGGCACAAAGGTAAGAGAAGATTATCTTCTCTTTATTTCTTTTGAGTATCTTCTTCTTCATTATTTTATATGATTTTTGCATGATAAAGATCTGAGAGAGAGAGAGAGGAAGAGGGCATGGAATTTGTGCTCCAATACAGAGCGTGGGTTAAATGGGCGTAGGGAAAGAAGACTAGTCAAACTAGTCTTTGAAATTCAAACTTGAACCAATTGAACCAACCAATTCAAAATAGGTTAGGCCCAATTAGATTAATTTAAACCCAACACATTTTGACTTAATTAGGCTTAATTAAATCTTAATAAAATTAGAAATTGATCAAGCCCAATCTCTGATCAAATCAAGGTTCAAACCTCCTCGATGATTAGGTCAACCAACAACCTAATCGAATCAGACCCAACTGAAACCAATTCAATTGAACTTGCACCAAAAATAATTACTCAATCAAATTAAGTTAGTTAGTGATCAAATCACTAATAATACCTCTCATAAAATCAGAGTCCAAAATCAGTGGATGTCCGGACAACAGAGTTCCATCAAAATGAAACTCTTGATCGAAGAATCCCAAACCAATGGAACTCTTGATCCCAGAGTCTGCAACAAGTGAAACTTGTGATTGTGGAGTCCCAACTCTCAATCACAGAGTCCCAGACATGTAGGACTCAGAGTCCCAAAGCTATAGGACTCTTGATTGAAGAGTCCCAGTCCAATGGTACTCTTGACCATAGACTCCCAGATGTTGAGACTCAATGTCCTAAGCCAGTAGGACTCCCGATCAAAGAGTCCCAGCCCAGTGGGACTCTTGACCAGAGAGTTCTAGTTGAGTGGGACTTTTCACTAGCCATCAGATCAGGTAGGAACCTCTAGTGTGTGTGACTCCGTAGGTCTGAACCTAAGTCGGTAGCATAGAAACTAATTTCTATACTAATCGAAGTGACCATCTAGTAATGATATCCGACGTCTGGATAGATTGAATAATCGCAATCGCAATATTCAGAGCCTACGCGAATATGGTTACCGTATAATTCATTCCTATGACCTTTGTGTAATAGATGACTTAGGGTTAGACTGTCAACCCTAGAAAATACATCCATATCATGTCTCAAAGCAATTAGTCCCATGACTCCTCGCTAAGACTACCCTAGCCAAGATTTTGCTAAATTAAAATATAATTGAACATAGCTCCTAAAATCAGGAATGGTCAATCCTATCTTGATACACGCACTGACTTCACGAGTACTTGACTATGTCCAGAAATCTTCCATCACTGAATTAGAAATTTAGATAGCTCGGCACCAAAATATAGTGAGTTACTTGAAAGTCACCATGGTGATCTCAGATCGAAGGAACATTTATACCCATATTCCATCGGAGCTAATCTTGATAGGAGAAAAGCCTTGAAGTTGGTCACATTTAGTGCAAATGTACCCATACATCTTACTTGCATGCCATATCAGTGTGTCAACACTCTTTGGTTATGAGGACAATCAATCTATATGACACACAATGACCTATACTTGATAAATATTATCATCCTAAGTAACAACATATTATTTGGTCATGAACTATTTAAGGACTAAATGATAAATTCTTCTTTGTCGAATCTAGATAGTCCTAAGGACTTCATCACAACACAGAAGTTTTTTAGAAGACAATAGAATTTATGATAAAAAAATATCAAAATAACTTTTATTAATTTATAATTCATATACAATTATAAATATATGATCCAACCATCAACAGACTGACCAGCATTGGGACACATTTCCAACAATCTCCTACTTAGACTAAAGCCAATCGGTGTAGTATCTAATACCTATCTTCGACTTAAAGTCGTCGAACTCCTTCACCACAACAACTTTAGTGAATGGGTCGACCAGGTTCTCCTTTCCATCGATCTTTTGAAGATCGACGTTACCTCGATCCATAATCTCTTGGATAAGATAGTAGCGATACAGAATATGCTTCATCCGCTGGTGTGCCTTTGGTTCTTTTGCCTGAGCAATGGCTCCAGAGCTGTTGCAATAGAACAGAACTAAACTATCAAGAAAGGGTGCTACTCTGAGCTCGGTGATAAATTTTCTTAGCCACACTACTTCTTTGGCAGCATCTGATGCAGCGACATACTCCACCTCGCAAATTGAATCAACCATAATATGCTGCTTGGAACTCTTCCAGCAGACGGCCCCACCATTAAGGATAAATATATATCTCGACACACTCTTGCTATCATCATGATCAGACTGAAAATTGAAGTCTGTGAATTCCATAAGTTTTAAGTTCGATTCACCATATACAAGCCACTGGTCCTTAGTATTTCTTAAATACTTCAGGATGGTTTTAACAACCTTCCAATGATTCGCCCTTGGATTAGATTGGTATCTACTCACTACACCTAGTGAGTATGCCACATCTGATTGCATACATGCCATAGCATACATTATAAAACCTACTATAGAAGCATATGGTATTCTATTCATATGCTCTCTATCTAGAGGTGTTGTTGGACAATCCTTCTTTGAAAGAGAAATTCCATAGCCTATCGATAGATAGCCTTTCTTAGAATTCTCCATGCTGAACTATTTTAGTACAGTGTTTAGATCTATCTCTATAGATCTTTATCCCTAGGATGTAGGAAGCTTCTCTCAGATCTTTCATGGAGAACTGTAATGATAGCTAAATCTTTATTTCTTGTAATGCAGGGATATCATTTTCGATTAAGAGAATGTCATCCATGTATAATACTAGGCATACTATTGCTGGACCATTAGCCCACTTGTATATGCAGGGCTCCTCTTTATTCTTAACGAAGCCATATGTTTTGATTGTTCTATCAAATCGTATGTTCTAGCTCCGAGATGCTTGCTTCAGTCCATAAATAGATCTCTGAAGCTTACACACCTTAGACTCATCTATGAACGTGAAACCTTCAGGTTGTATCATATACACCTCTTCATCCAGCTCTCCATTTAGGAAAGCTATTTTCACATCCATCTGCCAGATTTCATAGTCCAGATGGATAGCTATGGCAATCATAATCTGAATGGATTTAAACATTACCACAGGAAAAAACGTCTCATCATAGTCAGTACCATAATGTTGACGATATCCCTTGGCAACCAGATGGGCTTTATATGTCTCCAGCTTTCCGTCTGTGCCTCTTTTTTTTTGTAGATCTACTTTCATCCTATAGGTTTTACCCCTTCAGATGGGTTAACCAATGTCCATACATCATTGACCTTCATGGATTCCATCTCGAATTTTATGGCCTCAAGCCATTTCTCAGAGTTGGATCTCTGTATTGCATCCATATAGATGATTGGGTCCTGATCGTTCTTATCGAGTTCGATAGGATCCCCATTCTAGATCAGAAAATCATAGTATCTGTCCAGTTGACGTGGTACTCTACTAGATCACCTTAAGGATGCTTCTACAATGGGTTCTAGGTCTGATCTAATCAGATCTAGCTCAGGTTCAACAACTTGTATCCATTCTTCCACCTGTCATACTTCATCAAGTTCGATCTTGGAGGCATTAGTTTTTTCACGAAGAAACTCTTTTTCTAAAAGGACTATCTTAAGGCTGACAAACACTTTTTGCTCATCAGTAAGATAGAAGTAGTATCCTTTGATTTCTTTTAGGTAACCTATAAAACAACACTTATCAGACCTAGGTCCAAGCTTGTTTGTCATCAAATGTTTGACGTAAGTCGAACACCCCCAAACCCTAAGGTGTGAAAGCATTGGCTTACACCCTGTCCATATTTCATATGGTGTTTTATTAATAAGTTTACTCAAAACCTTATTTAGAATGTAATAAGTTGACTCGAGCGCATATCCCCATAGGGAGATCGGCAAATCAGCAAATCCCATCATGGATCGAACCATATCCAATAGGATCTGATTTCTTCTTTCAGACATGCCATTATATTGTGGTGTTCTAGGAGGGATCCATTAGGAGAGAATTCCGTTCTCCCCAAGATATGTCAGAAACTCATTGAAAAGATACTCACCCCCTCGATCATATCGAAAAGTTTTAATACTCTTTTCAGTTTGCTTTTCTACCTCATTTCGAAATAGTTTGAATATTTCAAATGACTCCGACTTATACTTCATTAAATAGACATATCCATACCTTGATAGGTCATCTGTGAAGGTTATGAAGTAGAAATATCCATCTCTAGCACTTGAGCTCATGGGTCCACATACATTTGAATGTACTAAACTTAAGAGTTCAGTGGCTCGTTCACCTTTTTCAGTAAAAGATGACTTGGTCATCTTACCTAGAAGATAGGACTCACAGGTCGGAAGTGACTCATAATCACTAACCTCAAGAATTCCTTCTTGAGCTAACCTGTTAATTCTATTTTTACTACTATGACCTAGCCTATAGTGCCAAAGGTAGACATCAGACACATCATTAATTCTACGATGTTTATTGGAGGATTGAACCATGTTAACAGACATAGAAAGTAAATAAATTTTATTATTCAATTATTCAATCAAAATTGTAACACCATTCAAAATGATATTACAAAATTTTTCTTTTATTGATATTTCAAAACTATTCATGGCCAAAAGACCTACAGAAATGACATTGAATATGAAAGTTGGACAATAATGACATTCATTAAGAATAACTTTATTTGAATTGATTACAAGGTTCATGATTCCTAAAGCTAGAATTGGAACTTGTCTTCCATCTCTAATATTCAAGAACCTCTCATCATGATCAAATCTCTTACTGACCTGCAAGTCCTGCATAGAATTATATATATGATAAGGGCTTCCAGTATCTAATATTCAGACAGTAGAATCAAATAAGAAAAAATTGCAAAGTGTTATCATATAATTACCTTGCCCAGCAATCACTTGCTTCTTCCTCGACCTATTTGGATCCAGGAAGGCAATGTACAGAGGACAGTTCCTCTTCCAATGCCCTTGCTTATTGCAGAAGAAGCACTCTATCTGGCTCTGATCGGGCTTGCACTTCTTGGTCTGACCCTGTGCAGTCATCCTAGCATGCGGCCACACCTTTCTTCTTCTTGTTCTTCTTTCCTTTTGTAAGGGTCAACGACCAAAAAAAGACCCTCCCACTGCATTCGTCGTCTTCTTGTGGAGTTGGTGATCCTTTTCAAAGTTCTACAGCAACCCCAACAAGCCGTGGTAGTACACTATAGGCTTTGTCATTCTAAAATGAGTTAGGAAGGGGAGGAAAGACTTAGACAAGAAATTAAGGATCGCATCCTTACCAAGCTGCTCTTGTAGGAGAAAGCCCAGCTTGCTAAGGCACTTAATCATCTTGATCATGTACAATACATGATCGATGACTGAGGCCCTATCCCTCATCTGAGCGTTGAAAATGGCACAACTTATTTTGTGCCTTTTAATGTCGTCTGGTGTGCCAAAGGAGTCGTTCAATATTTGAAGCATCTCCCGTAGTTGGGTATTTTCAAATCTATGGCTGAACTCATCATTCATTGCCACCAGCATTATACATCGAATGATGGTGCGGTCATTGAGCCACTTCAGATAAGTATCTCGGATCGCTCTCTTGGCATTCAAGACTAGCTCCTCAGGTGCTGGATCTATTACCACATAAAGGATCCGCTCATGCTCTAGGATGATTTTCAACTTACGATACCAGCTATCATAGTTGGATCCCATTAATTTATCATGGTTTAACAATGATCAGAGCGATAGGTTAGTGGCCATGTCTACACAAAATGAAAAACCAAACCTAATTAGTATATGAATTATTAATCCTAAAGACTTGGACTTCAGTCTAAAGGTCCTTCCACTATTTTATACGAATTGGTATCCTTTACCTTCAATTCGAGGAATTACTTTAATTCCTTAGTGGGTACTAAAATTCACAAAGACTACATATGAGCCCAACATTGGTTGGTCAACCCATGTGTACCTATGGATAGATTCAAAATCAATTATTTCTCTAAACAACTTCTAGTAATATTGATTTTGCCTCATAGACCTAATCAGTAGGCTTTAGCCTCCACTGAAAATGTTCGATTAGGCCCAATCATTAACATGACCACATTTGGTCTTATCTAACCAATTAATGATCAGACCCGACTTTGGTCGGCCAACCTAACCACCATCAGAAAGACTTAACCAAATTGTTATTTTATGAATAATAATTTTATTAGTTAATAATCATCAGGCCTTTGGGCCTCCAATGATCATTATACTAATGAACCCATTATCATTCAACTTAATGAGAGGCTATGATTTAGTTATCTATATAACTATTTTATTTTTAAGGATCTAATAATTTTAGAGGATTTAGTTAACCAATTTAAGAAAATTCAGCGAGCCAATTTCGATCCTTCCACTAACTTCACTAAATCAAAAAAAGGATCTAATCTAAGCTGGCAATAGGAGCACCTAAATCAGTCAGACTGATTTACCTAATAGACATGGGTGAGTCCAAATCATCAAGTGATCTAATCAAAATCTAACTCACCAGGATGGTCAGGTAAGTGAGATCAGTGGAAGGGATATGCCATTAACTTGTCAAAGATCGAATCAGTGCGAGTAGCTCCCAATTAAAAACCACTAGTCAAACTGCCAAACTTACCTTAGACACCATCCGATTCATTAGTTTTAATTTGACCAACCTAGTAATTTCGAATTTGACTGTGTAGCCTTGAATCAAGTCCATTTGATCCTTGTTAAAGGCATGGACTTGACTAACTACAACTATTGTAATTGAGTCTATAGAGTTTTTGACCTAATCTAAATTAATATTTAATTAGATTTGATCAATTACTCTAAATTAGTCTACTTTTTAACTAAGCTTAGGTATAACCCAATTTATGGACCTAATTCAGCTAACCCAATAATTCACAAGTTTATGATTAATGACTTAGAGTCTTAATTTATAATTCTAGATACTAAATTATTATACTTAATTTTTAATTAAGTTTATGGGCTAAGGATTAGGATTCGGCATTTTAAAAATATTTTTTTATTTTAAAAGATTCTTTACAACTTAGCATAGTTCACTAATTGAGTCGACTCATTAAATCGTCTCAATTCATAAACAATACTAGTTGTAGGGTTTAATCTGAAACTATATACACTATATAATCATGAAATCATGAATCAAACTTTATCTAATTATGCATTCATGATCATAAATCAGATTAAAGCCTAATATAACTTGATCATAAAAATATTAGATCAAATCTAGTAATTTCATGATTAACGATATAGATCAGCAACATACCAGGACAACCTTTTCACCGTAGGGGGTAAACTCTACAGCAGGACAACCTGCAGTTCGTGCGATCTGAATTTTAATTTTTTTGATCTAATTACTCAAATTATTATATTAATATTTAGATCAAATCTAAATTATTAATCTAATTATGCAAGCATATCGTGTTTAAGGAACCTTGCTCTGATACCAATTGAAGGAAACAGTGCAGGGTTGGCTAAGCTATTTTCAAATTTTTTCAAAACTAGCAAAGAAGCAGTGGAAAATAATTAATCTAATTAATTATCTACTGATCATATTAGATTATTTAACCCTACACATTATGATCTAAACATAATATGCATGCATACATCAATAGATCTGAAAATAAAACTATGTAGTGAACTATTTACTACATCTACGTGTTTAGAACATAATATCTTTTCGCGGATAGTTGATCGCTATGATCTGATCATCGTCAAGGAGGTCTGCTAGTCATGATGTAGCCACATAAGTATCTAGCCTCCATGGATCATCCACATGAGGCTCCTGATCCTGATCGGCTCCCACGCGAGTGCTAGCTCGACACTGGAGTCTTTCAGAGGCTATTTTGATCGAATGCTTTTGATCCTTGTCTACGGGCTTCATGGATGCTCTGAGTCACTGGTAGATGTAGTAGAGAGGTAGAGGAGATTCTCCAAAAAGTTTCATGGGTTTTTGACACTCATAGCTCATGAAATGGCTTCCTGAATCCTAGGTTAAAATACTAGATCAAATGCACCTTGAAACCTTACGCTAGCCTTTCTTTGGTTTTTCACCTCACAGGATTTTTTAAAACTTTTTCTCATGCACCAGGAGGCTCACAAAAGTCCTCTCTTAATCTTAGATCTATTCTATCATGTCCCAAAAATTTTTCCTATTTATTTTATGCCAAAGAGAGTAGACACCACGTGGAGAGAAAGATCGGGTTGGTTGTTAGGCCAAATTCAAACTCATTTTGAATTCAACCATCAAACCACCTGATCCCATCCGCAAAGGGACGTGAGAAAAAATGGGTGATAACCTCTTTTGCATGGAAAGGAATCACGACAAACCTTTTCTCATGTAGCAAAAGTGTCACACAAGAGAAGGGTGGCGCATGAATAAGGTAGAGGTTATTTTTTATCTAAATTTGAATCTCATTCAAATCAAAATAAATAACAATCAAACCTTATCCATTTGGAATGTCAAAAACCTGGTCAAAAGCTCTTTTGTGCATGGGAAATAAGTCAAGAGAGATTTAGATTAAATTTTTAAGTAGGCATGGGTTAAATGGGCGCAGGGAAAGAAGACTAGTCAAACTAGTCTTTGAAATTCAAACTTGAACCAATTGAACCAACCAATTCAAAATAGGTTAGGCCCAATTAGACTAATTTAAACCCAACACATTTAGGCTTAATTAGGCTTAATTAAATCCTAATAAAATTAAGAATTGATCAAGCCCAATCTCTGATCAAATCAGGATTCGAACCTCCTCAGCGATTAGGTCAACCAACGACCAAATCGGGTCAGACCCAACTGAAACCAATTCAATTGGACTGGGACCAAAAATAATTAATTAAATTAAGTTAATTAGTGATAAAATCACTAATAATACCTCTCATAAAATGAGTGTCCAAATCTAATGGATGTCCGGACAATAGAGTCCCATCAAAATGAAACTCTTGATCGAAGAGTCCCAAACCAGTGGGACTCTTGATCCCAGATTTCGAAATAAGAGGAACTAATGATTATGGAGTTCCAACTCTCAATCACAGAGTCCCAGACATGTAGGACTCATAGTCCCAGAGCTATGAGACTCTTGATCGAAGAGTCCCAATCCAATGGGACTCTTGACCACAAACTCCCAGACATTGAGACTCAATGTCCTAACCCAGTAGGACTTTCGATCGAAGAGTCCTAGTCTAGTGGGACTCTTGACCATAGAGTCCTAGTCGAGTGGAACTTTTCACCAACCATCAGATCAGGTAGGAACCTCTAGTGTGTGTGACTTCATAGGTTCGAACCTAAGTCGGTAGTACAAAAACCAATTTTTATACTAATTGAAGTGACCATCTAGCAATGGTACCCGACGTCTAGATAGGTCAAATAATCACAATCGCAACATTCAGAACCTACACGAATATGGTTATTTTATAATTTATCTCAATGACCTCTGTGTAATAGATGACTCAGGATTAGACTGTCAACCCTAGAAAATACATCCATATCGTGTCTCAAAGCAATTAGTCCTGTGACTCCTCACTAAGACTACCCTGGCCAAGGTTTTACTAAATTGAAACACAATTGAACATACCTCCTGAAATCAGGAGTGGTCAATCCTATCTTGATATACGCACTGACTCCATAAGTACTTGACTGTGCTCCAAAATCTTCCATCACTAAATTAGAAATTTAGATAGTCTGACACCAAAATACAGTGAGTTTCTTGAAAGTCACCGTAGTGATCTCAAGTCGGAGGAACATTTATACCCATATTCAATCAGAGCTAATCTTGATAGGAGAAAAGCCCTGGAGTTGGTCACATTTAGTGCAGATGTACCCATACATCTCACTTGCATACCATATCAGTATCTCAACACTCCTTGGTTATGAGGACAACCAACCTATATGGCACACAACGATCTATACTTGATAAACATTATCATCCTAATTAACAACGTATCATTTGATCATGAACTATTTAAGAACTAAACAACAAATCCTCCTTTGCCGAACCTAGATAGTCACAAGAACTTCATCACAACACAGGAGTACTTTAGAAGACAACAAAATTTATGATGAAAAAATGTTAAAATAATTTTTATTAATTTATAATTTATATATAATTATAAATATATGGTCCAACCATCAACAGACTGATGATTAGCATTGGGACACTTTCCCAATAATCTTTCACTTGGACTAAAGCCAATCGGTGCAGTATCTCATACATATCTTCGACATAAAGTCGTCAAACTCCATTGCAATAGCTTTAGTGAATGGGTCAGCCAGGTTCTCCTTTCCATCGATCTTCTGAAGGTCGACGTCACCTTGATCCATAATCTCTCGGATAAAGTGGTAGCGACATAGAATATGCTTCATCCGCTGGTGTGCCTTTGGTTCCTTCGCCTGAGCAATGGATTCAGAACTGTCGCAATAGAGCAGAACTGAACCATTAAGGGAGGGTACTACTCCGAGCTCGATGATAAATTATCTTAGCCACACCACTTCTTTGGTAGTATCTGATGCAGCGATATACTCTATCTCACAAACTGAATCAACCATAGTGTGCGGCATGGAACTCTTCTAGTAGACAGCCCAACCATTAAGGATAAATATATATCCCGACATACTCTTGCTATCATCATGATCAGACTGAAAATTAGAGTCTATGAATCCCATAAGTTTTAAGTCCGATTCACCATATACAAGCCACTAATCCTTAGTATTTCTTAAATACTTCAGGATGGTTTTAATAACCTTCCAGTGATTCTTCCTAGATTAGATTGATATCTACTCACTATACCTAGTGAGTATGCCACATCTGATCGCGTACATATCATGGCATACATTATAAAATCCACTGTAGAAGCATATGATATTCTATTCATATACTCTCTATCTAGAGGTGTTGTTGGACAATCCCTCTTTGAAAGAAAAATTTCATGGCCTATCGGTAGATAGCCTTTCTTAGAATTCTCCATGCTGAACCATTTCAACACAGTGTTAATGTACGTAGACTGGGACAATCCAAAAAACCTTTTAGACCTATCTCTATAAATCTTCATCCCTAGGATGTAGGAAGCTTCTTCGAGATCATTCATGGAGAACTGTGACGACAGTCAGATCTTTATTCCTTGTAATGCAGGGATATCATTTTTGATTAAGAGAATATCATCCACGTACAATACTAGAAATACTATTGCTGGACCATTAGTCCACTTGTATATGCAGGGCTCCTCTTCGTTCTTAATGAAGCCATACGTTTTGATTGTTCTATCAAATCGTATGTTTTAGCTTTGAAATTCTTGCTTCAGTCCATAAATAGACCTCTAAAGCTTACACACCTTAGACTCATCTATGGACGTGAAACCTTTAGGTTGTATCATATACACTTCTTCATTTGGCTCTCCATTCAGAAAAATTATTTTCACATCCATCTACTAGATTTCATAGTCCAGATGGGCAGCTATGGCAAGCATAATCTGAATGAATTTAAGCATTGCCACAGGAGAGAACATCTTATCATAGTCAATACCATAATATTGACGATATCCCTTGGCAACTAGACGGGCTTTATGGGTCTTTACCTTTCCGTCTGTGCCTCTTTTTCTTTTGTAGATCCACTTACACCCAATGGATTTTATCCCTTCGGGTGGGTCAACCAATGTCCATACATCATTGACCTTCATGTATTTCATCTCAAATTTCATGGCCTCAAGCCATTTTTTAAAGTCGGATCTCTGCATTCCATCCATATAGGTGATTGGGTCTTGATCGTTCTCATCGAGTTCGATTGGATCCCTGTCTCGGATAAAAAAATCATAGTATCTATCCAATTGACATGATACTCTACCAGATCGCCTTAAGGATGCTTCTACAATAGGTTGTGGGTCTGATCTAATCAAATCCAGCTTAGATTCAACAACTTATGTCCGTTCTTCCACTTATCTTCATCAAGTTCGACCTTAGAGGCATTAGTTCCTTCACCAAGGAACTACTTTTCTAAAAAGACTGCCTTAAGGCTGACAAACATTTTTTGCTCGTCAGCAAGATAGAAGTAGTATCCTTTAGTTTCTTTTAGGTAACCTATAAAACTACACTTATCCGACCTAGGTCCAAGCTTGTCTATTATCAAACGTTTGACGTATGTCGGACACCCCCAAACCCTAAGGTGTGAAAGCATTGGCTTATGCCCTATCCATATTTCATATGGTGTTTTATTAATAGATTTACTCAAAACCCTATTTAGAATGTAACAAGATGACTCGAGTGCATATTCCCATAGAAGATTGACAAACCAACAAATCCCATCATGGATCGAACCATGTCCAACAGGATCCGATTTCTTCTTTCAGACACACCATTATGTTGTGGTGTTCTAGGAGGGGTCCATTGTAAGAGAATCCCGTTCTTCCCAAGATATGTCAGAAACTCATTAGAAAGATACTCACCCCCTAGGTTAGATTGAAGAGTTTTAATACTTTTTCTAGTTTGCTTTTCTACCTCATTTCGAAATAGTTTGAATATTTCAAAGGACTCCGACTTATGCTTCATTAAATAGACATACCCATACCTCGATAGATCGTCTGTGAAGATTATGAACAAGAAATATCCACCTTTGGCACTTGAGCTCATGGGTCCATATACATTTGAATGTACTAAACTTAAGAGTTCAGTAGCTCATTCATCTTTTTCAGTAAAAGGTGACTTGGTCATTATTGGTGTGAAATCTGATTGCCATCAAAGAAGTGCTAGAGTTGGAGAAGATGAGATCACCACCAGTGACCTATAAAATAAGTATCGTTCAGAGCCTGGGGTGGTGGCTCTAGCAAGACCCTCCAACGGTCAAGTTAGCTTTTTCGATAAACAGAAATGGAGTGCTCAATCAAGAAAGTTGCAAAATTTTGGAAAGGAGAAGAGAGTCTAGAGAAAACGTATCTGGAGGATCCCTTTTATAGATGAAGCCTATAACAAACTAATAGTGATAGCCATAACTATCGGATAGTGGGCTGCTCGAGGTCACGTGGAGTTTATTACGGAGGATAGTGTTTGTTATCGTGAAGTGCCAGTCTATTTGAGATTTGATAGTCAAAGTTTGGAGGGATAGGCATTGGATGGTGATGACCTTTGAGCTATATCAATTCTAGAGGAGTTCGGACACCTCTAAAGTAGTTTGGGTGTGGGTCAGTTCATGCCGTGTACGGGACCGAACTCATGTGGAGACCTTCCTGGATGACTGCGGAGAGTTTGACCGCTGGAGGAGTCTGAAAGGGGTTCGACTGTTAGAGAAGTTCGGAAGAAGTTTGGCTGCTAAACGAGTCCAAAAGAGGTTCAGCTACTGGAGGAGTTCGGAAGGAGTTCGGCTACTGGAGGAGTCTAGAAGGAGTTCGGCTGCTGGAGGACTCTGAAAGGAGTTCGATTGCTGGAAGGAGTTCAACCGCTGGAGAAGTCCTAAGAGGAAGAATTCTCAATCGAAGCCCTTCTGTGATTATCAGTTACATTAGGCTAAGCATCAGACTGGACTTCGATGGGAGTAGGATTTATCCCCAACAATAGTCCCCCTACTCCTGAGTTCAAAATTTGAAGGAAGGAAGAAAAAAGACGATTGCCAAAGTTCGGTCCCATGTTTTTGCGCTTGTTAGGATGAGACTTTTTGGTGTTTACTGTGCTGGCACCGAAGCTTTCTAAGTCTAAAATAAGTTCGAAAAGATGGTCCTTCGAATCTTCCACCGAAACTCTGCCCCAGGTATGGTGCCATAAAGACTTTGTCCGTCGCTACTCCTCTATCATGATGAGTGGGACACGTGGTGCACGCTGACCGACCGAAGTCAATCTGCAATCATAACTACCTTGGATTACCTCTGGCTATTTAAGGCCTTCTCCTATTGTTCGAAAGTCATTCCGATTCAAGTTTTCTCCTTCCTTCAGCCTCCATCCATCTTCTTTCCAAGGGTCTTAACCTTTTCTCACCTTCCTGAGCTTCGGACACCCTTTCGATTGGTCCTCATCACGTTCATCATTCTTTCATTCTCCCTTGATAGTTTAGGTCAGTTTTCTAAACCTTCTCTTAGGTTATTCATGCTTATCACTTCTGGCTCCTTGCTTTTCTGATTTTTTGGTGGTGACCTTTGCCCTACATTTTCCTTATATATATATATATATATATATTAGGAGGATTTTCTTGGGGTTTAATCCTGATCCAAATGTCTTCTGAAACCTCCCACTCCATCGGTTCATGGAACTCGTCTGGACCAACCTTCTTTAACTCTACACCTCTGGCCGAGGTAGAACCCAGAAACATGTCCCACTCATCTTTTGCTCCAAACACCATCCCGTCCATCCTTATCCTAGATGATCTTTCTCTGATCCGAATTCAATACGGAATCCCTCCAGAATATGACCTTGAACTCTCTAGCTTTGACGATCGAGTCATCTCTCCTCCGATCGATCGATTTTGTTTGTACTTAGAAGCTTTGCGTGCCGGCTTTAGACTCCCGCTGCCCCCATTCATAGTCATCTTCTTTTGGTTTTTAAATATCTCCTTCGCATCTGTCATACCAAACTTCTTTCGATTCATCATAGGTTTTCTCTCCCTCTATCGATTGACTAAAGTCCAGCCTACCATTTCACTTTTTAAAAATTTCTATACCTTCAAGCACCATCCTTTCTTGAAGGATTGATGGTACTTTTCCCCTAGGTCGGTAAGAAGGGGTTATTGAAAGGTGCCCCTTCCTCCATTCACAACTGGAAGAAAAAGTTTCTTTTTGTATATTGCCCGACCTTGCCATTAGGTCTTCCTTCATGGGATTATATTAGAGAGTCAGTTCGCCGAGCTCCTAGCTTAGACGGAGCCGACCTTGATTCCTTCGATAAACTCAAGGCGTACCGAGCTCCTCTTCTTTCCGACCTTCTAAAGGAACAGACCTTATTCAACCTGGGTCTGAGTCCCTATGATTCCACTGGTACATCTTTCAATTTTTGAATCCACATAGTTTTATGCACGTATATTGCTACTGACTGCACTTTTTTTTCTATTACAGAGATGGACGCACAAACTACCAAGATGCTTATCAAAGGGCTCTACACTAGGAAGAGAAAAGGGAAGGCACAAAATGATGGCTCAAAGAGAATGAAGGTTGGTATTTCCAGCTCCAAAGTCTCTGCCTCAACTACCGCTGCGTTCGAGGTCATCGTCGGCACTGAGACTGCCCTAACTATCAAGGTTGGCACTGCTAGTGTGGGCTCGGTGCCTTCCATGCCCTCAGGTCCCTCCGATGGGGATCGAGTTTTGGAGCTCCTTGTTAAGAAAGGGATAGAAAAGGGAAGAAAAAAGAAAGCCGTTGCGAAGATGTCCTGCAAGGCTTGCCTAGGCAGATCGGATGGCGACGACAATGAACGAGGAGAGGATCCCTTCGACAACTCGAAGGTCATCCAGGATCTTGTCGACAAGTTTGCCATGCCCGAGGTGGTGGACTAGATGGCCGACTTGGACCCGCGGCAGCTCATCTGGAGTTCTCTCGGAACCATCCTCAAGGTGATTGCTCCGTTGCTTGACTCTTTTTTTTCTCTCCATTTTTTTTAACACCAATCATTTGTTGCAGTCGGATCACCAGATGCTCACCCACGTCAAGAGAGCACATCATCAGGAGGTGGAGGTCCATCGTCTTCAAGAGAGGGTTGATAAGGTAGAGCACCTAGCCGAGGAGAAGGCGGCAGACATTGAAAGTCTTCAGGATGTGCTCCGCAAAGAGGAGTTCACCTCGGTTGGACTAAAGGCTGCATTGGCCCTAGAGCAGGAAAGAAGGAAGGAAGTCGAAAATAGGATTACTGAACTGGAGATCCAAATGGCAAAGTCGATCTCAGAGGCAATGACCTAAGCCATGGAAGAGTTCAAGACCTCTCCCAAGATGCGGAACCTAAACGTTGAGTTTGGCCAGAAAGCATTTATCAAGGGTTTTGAGCTCTGCAAAGGTAGGATAACCCAGAGGTCTCCCAAGCTCAATCTCAACTTTCTAGAGGAGGAAGATGACGTGGATGCAGGACCATCTAATGCCGTAGTCGACCCTACCTTCGATGAGCTCACTTCTGGCCCATCAGAACCTACCGTAGAGGCACCTGAACCAGTTCGAGAACCTAAGGTGATCGAGAGCAATCCGGCTCCACCCTCCGTCATCCCTTCCGAGGTTGAGATCCTCGAGTAGTTGTACATTTTTTTTTTTTAATCTTGTACTCAAAAGTTTTGATTAAATGAAGTGAACTTCTTTCATACCTTTGAGCGCTTTTTGCATCTCAAATGCAGTCCCCTACCAATGCTAATCCACTACCTCTGGGGGTTTCGATAAAGCCCTTGATAAAGAACCTGAGGAAGGAAGTTCATCTTCTAAGAAAGAAGTTGAAGAAGATGGAGGACAACTTCCGAGCCTCGTGAAAGAATGCTTCTGAGGCAATCAAAGAGGTCACTCGCCTTCAAGGCTTGTATATGAAGGAAGCGGTGAGCTTCAGTATCCGAAAGGGCAGCTTCGAGAAGGAGATCACCGAACTCAAGAGAAATGCTAGCGACAAGTTCTAGGCACTGACAGCGAAGATCAGCTCTATTGAAGCTGACCTGAAGAATGCTAGGGAAAGAATCCATCTTCTAGAAGGAAGCTCATCATGGTCTATCAACAAGGCCCGATACAATCGAGACTGGTCAATAAAGTTTTTCCAGCTTCAAAAGTAGCGGCAAGATACTAAGGACTGGCATAATAGCTATTGAGTGACCTAGGCAGAGAAGATGTCCGAGCTTGAAGGCAAGCTCAAGGTTGCTAGAGATGAGGCGGATCATCTTTAAAAGCGACTGCATAATAATTGGGGAATCAGTGGAGTGGTGAGTCAGAGGAGATTGCCTCCTTGAAGAGGACCATCGATGAGCTTTCAGAGGCAGTTGGAGTAGAGTAGGCCAAGGTTTAATGGTTGAAGCTTTAGCTCACCTATGAACATCGGGTCGTCGAGGATGCAAAGGTCGTGTCTCAAGTTTTAAGGAGACAGCGGCGAGAGCTTGAGGGTAAGTTTCAACTCACCAACAGAATGTACGTAGATGGCCTCTACAAGAAGAAGGAGCTTGAGGAGAAGATCCTTAGGCTAAAATAGGTCTTCATGATGGTCGGAGCCGGTAGCCCAAAGTTTGAAGAATCTGGCTCGCCATAGAGCTTCGGCCTCTTCCCCCTCTTTTTTGTTTTTTATAGTATAATCGGCCTTGTCGACCTATGTTTTGCTTGTAATGGACTCATTTTTGTAATGGAGTAATACATTTCACATTATTTTTGTTTCATATGAATTTGAGGCCTATTTGTGGCCTTACCTTCTTTACCTCATTTTTCTCTCTGTCATCTTCTTATGAAATACTCATTATGGATGCCGAGCTCGTTATGGACGTCGGGCTTGTTGTGGACGTCGAACTAGGGCCTCTTCTGCAAACCAGGATAAGATTTTGTCATTTGCATTTGACGTAGTCAGGTTGTCATAGAAAAATACGTGTAAGGATTCTTCACCAAGCTTCTTCCTTCTCCACATCTTTGGTTTATGAGGTTTCAACTTTTGCTCATGTTAGGATGAGGTTCTCCTCCTGTTTCTAACAGCCTGTAGGGGCACACTAGGACCGTTGTCAAGGCCTCTTCCCTCATCTCATCTAAAATGAATGAGGTCTTCAACCTTGCTCATGTTAGGATGAGATTCTTCTCCTATTTCTAACGGATTGTAGGGGCATATTAGGGCCACTGTCAGGACCTCTCCCCTCATCTTATTAAAAATGAATAAGGCCTTCAACTTTGCTCACGTTAGGATAAGGTTCTCCTCCTATTCCTAATAGGCTATAGGGGCACATCAGAGTCATTATCAGGGCCTCTTCCCTCATCTCATCTAAAACGAACGAGGCTTTTGACTTTGCTCATATTAGGATGAGGTTCTCCTTTTATTCCTAACAAGCTGTAGGGGCACATTAGAGCCATTGTTAGGGCCTCGTCCCTCATCTCATCTAAAATAAATGAGGCCTTCGACTTTGCTCACATTAGGATGAGGTTCTCCTTCTGTTCCTAATGGGCTGTTGGGACACATTAGGGCCATTGTCAGAGTCTCTCCCTCATCTCGTCTAAAATGAACGAGACCTTCGACTTTGCTCATGCTAGGATGAGGTTCTCCTCCTATTTCTAACATGGCCGTATTTGTCATGAGATTAAGTTCAGAAGGTAGTCACCCTTTATTACCAGTATACAATAAAGATTAGGGTGTTGAAGTAGGAGGATTTCATTGTAATCAAATCATCGGTAATACATTCGTAGATATTCTGAATTCCATGGTCAAGGTAGGTCTGCCCCCCCAAGTTTCTTCAAGTAGTACGTCCCGAGTTGGATGACTTTCGCGACCTCATAGGGTCCCTTCCAATTTGGGGCAAGCTTTTCCTGACTTTGAGGCTGAGAGATGGTGGCTCATCGAAGCACTAAATCCCCCACTCTGAACATTTTACCTTTGACTCTGGAGTTATAGTATCGAGCCACCCTTCGTCTGTAAGCCACCATCCGAGCTTGAGCTTCCTCTCTTTTCTTTTCTAGTAGGTCGAGGTTGGCTCTGAGGTCCTATGAATTATGCTGCTTGTTGAAAGCCACTACCTGCACCGATGGAAGCATATGTTCGACTGAGATGACTACCTCTATTTCAAAAGCTAAGGCGAATGATGTTTCTCCAGTCGGCAGCCTTTGGATAGTGCGATATGCCCAAGAACATAATAAAGTTCATCGGCTCAGACCACTCATGCCCTTTCGATTCTTGTCTTGATGCCTTGCAATAAGATCCGGTTGGTCACTTCAGCTTCTCCATTTGCCCATGGATGAGCTACCGACGTAAAATGGTGGAAGATATTCAGACCTTCGTAGAACTCGACGAACCTCACCTCGATGAATTGTTAGCCATTGTCTGTTATCATAGTTCGGGATAGTCCAAATCTACAGATGATCAACTTTCAGATGAAGTCCTGCACCTTGACTTCGATAATCTTTGCCAGTGGTTTGGCCTCGACCCATTTAGTGAAATAGTCGATGGCGACTAGGAGAAACTTTTGTTGCCCAGATGCCATTAGGAAGGATCCAAGAATATCCATTCCCCACTATGCAAATGGCCAAGGAGCACTCAACAGGGCAAGCTTGGCGGCTGGTTGCCTTTGGATATTCATGTTCTTTAGGCAGTGGTCACATCTCCTGACATAATCAACACAATCATCATGCATAATCGGCCAGTAATACCCTTATCGGAGCAGTTTGTGCGATAGAGATCTGGCACCCAGATGGCTCCTACAAATTTTCTTGTGCACCTCCCATAGTGCAAAATCAGCCTCAGAGGGTCGGAGGCATCTCAATAATGGTAAGAAATACAATCTTTTATATAACTTATTCTCATAAAGAACATATCGGGAGGCTTGGTTTCTCAACTTTCAAGCCTCTTTTGGGTCATGAGGAAGAACCCCATCCTTAAGATAAGCAGTCAGCAGGTCAATCCAAGAGGACTCCTGGCCGACCTACATGATGGGCTATAGTTTCTCTGTGCATGGGCATTTCAATGTCTCATAATAAACTTCTTTCAGAAGCCCATTAGGAGCTAGGGTGGCTAGCTTGGAAAGAAGGTCGGCCCTAGCATTTTTCGCCCTTGGGATTTATCAAATGCTGAAGCTACCAAAGGCTAGGGTCAAGCTCTTCACCTTCTCAAGATATTTTACCATGCTCTCTTCTCGGGCTACATAACTACCACTGACCTATCCCACAACTAGTTGGGAGTCACTGCAAACCTAAAGCCGATCAGCTCCTGGTTCTTTGGCTATTTTGAGCCCGACTACTAGGACCTCATATTCTATCCCATTGTTTATCGTTGAGAATTCAAAATGCAGCACGTACTCCACGATGATCCCTTTTGGATTGATCAGGATCAGCCCAGCAATTGCTCCGAAAGCATTGGAGGAGCCATCGACGTACAGGGCCTAGAAATCTTCAGGAAGGTCCGTTCTTTCTTCAGAGGAGCTTAGGTGCAACCATGAAATATTGGTTTCATTTTGAAGCTTGACATCGTCTAGGATGGTACATTCAACTATGAAGTCGGTTAGTTCCTGAGTCTTAATTGCTGGCCAAGGTCGATAGTTAATGTCAAACTCTGTTAATTCAATGGTCCATTTTGCAATTCCTCTGAAAGCATCCTTTGATGAAGGATCGCTCTGATCGACTGGTCAGTGAGGAGCATTATAGCATGTCCCTAGAAGTAAGGTTGAAGTCTTCTTGCTGCAATCAGAAGAACATAAGTTAATTTTTCTAATTTTGTATACCTGATCTCAACATCCCTTAGAATCTGGCTTATGTGGTAGACTGGTCGCTGCACTTTCACCTCTTCTTTGACCAGGATTGCCGCTAGCGCTGCAGGAGAGATCGCGAGGTAGAGGAACAACTCCTCTTTGGATTCAGATTTGGCTACTAGGGGGCAAGCCGAGGTAGTTCTTGAATGTTTTTTTGGCATTTCTGAGTCCAGTGAAAATCTTTCAATTTTTTGAAGATTTGGAAGAAGGGCATGCAGCGTTTGGCCGACCTCGAGACAAAACGATTCAAAGATGCCACCTTCTCAATCATGCACTGAATTTTCTTGATGGACTTTGGAGCGATCATCTTCTAGATAGCTCAAATTTTCTTTAGGTTGGCCTTAATTCCTCGTCTCGAGATCATGAATTTTAAAAATTTTTCTGAGGCTACCTCAAAGGCACACTTGGTTAGATTTAGCTCCATCTTGTATTTTCTAAGTGCATCGAAAGTCTCTTTAAGGTCGGCAACATGATTGACAGACATTCGACTTTTGATCAACATATCGTCGATGTAAACCTTCATATTGCAATCGATCTGCTGCTTGAAGATTTTATTGATCAAGTACTGATAAGTCATGCCTGCATTCTTAAGCCCAAAGGGCATGATCCTGTAATAGTAAAGATCATGGTTAGTAATAAAAGCAGTCTTCTCCTCATCTTTCGATGCCATTCGAATTTGGTTGTAGTCAGAAAAGGCATCCATGAAGGTGAGGAGCTCATATCTTGAAGTCGCATCCACTAGTTGGTCGATTCTAAGTAGAGGGTAGCTATCCTTTGGGTAGGCTTTGTTCAGTTTTTTGAAGTCTATACATATCCTCCACTTATCATTTGCCTTTTTGACGAGAACCACGTTTGAGACCCAGGTCGAGTAGTTAACTTTTTAGATGAATCTAGCTTTAAGGAGCTTGCCTACTTCTGCAATTGCTTTCTGCCTCTCTGGAGCATGGTTGTGCATCCTCTCTTTTACTAGCTGATACTTAGGATCAATAGCCAACCGATGTTCCATGATCTTGGCATCAATTCCTGGCATATCCGCTAGGACCCAAGTGAAGACGTCCACGTTCTTCCTAAGGAAGGTGATGAGTCACTCCCGAACCTCGTCCCCCAAGTTGGAGCCGATCTGCACAGTGTACTCCATGCTTCCATCATTTAAGGGCACGATACGAGATCTTCCATAGGCTCGTCTCGCTCTCTAGTAAGGTCATCATGGACATCCAGCCCATCAATAGGACAAAGGTCGGGCTAGATATTTTTTGTAGGGCAATGGAGCAATAGCGTCTTGCCAATGCCTGTCCTGATCTCTCCAATTCTACAATTCATTGGAAACTTCACCTTTAGATAGTTAGTTGACACCACTGCTCGAAGCGCATTCAGACCAAGTTGATCGAGAATAGCATTATAGGCAGATGGAGCCTTTACGACTAGAAAATTAACCTATGCCTTAACCAACTTCGAATGTTGCCCTGTAGTCACGACCAAAGTTATTATGCCCTCAACTGGCATGGCATCGCCAGTGAAGCCTACCAACAGAGAGTTCATAGGTCCCAAGTTGTTATTGAGTAAGGACATTTTTTAGAAATCATCAAAAAATAAAACATCAGCAGAGCTTCCATTATCTACCAAAATGCGGTGCACATCATAGTCGGCAATGTTTAAAGATATTACAACCATGTCATTATACGAAAACTGGACATTGAGCATCCTCATCGGTGAAAGCGATGGGCTCTTCAATTCTCCACCTCTTTCCAAGCTCGATTGATCTGCTAGCCTCTCCTTGCCGAAGTCTCTCGAAGATGGTGTAAATGATGTCGATCGAGGGTCGATCTTCTCGCTGCTCCTCACCCCTCAGTGGTTCTGGTGGTGGGGGTGCTCTCGATCAATCCGATCATTCTTTCGATCAATGTTGCAGAAATCAACCAAGCCTACGACGTCTGATGAGCTCCTCGATCTCATCTTAGAGTTGGATGCACTCTTCTGTATCATGAGCGTGATCGTGATGGTAGAGGTAGAACTTACTAGGATTGCACTTGCTGGGGTAAGTGCGCATCCTTTTTGATCTCAGTAGTTGCTCCCTGATCTCCATCAGTACTTGAATTTTTGGAGCATTGAGAGGGACGTAGTTATAAAATTTTCTGAAGGGAGAGCTCCATCACGCCCTTTTATCTAGGCTTCTTGGCCTCTGGGCTCGGATAGGAGTTTGGGCCCACCTACGCTCCGAAGGAGTTCGGGAGTGTGGCCAAGCTCTGCTCAGTTTCTCTCCAACCATGGGCACATTTGGTTCGCCCACCTACCGCTCTTGGGTGGCTTCATTATCCCTAGCCTTAAAGGCGTCTTCAACTCGGGCATAACCTTCAACCCAGGCCAGCATATCGGCAAAGTTTTTGAGGTACTTCTTCTTCAGGAAGAACAGTAAATCATTCTTCTGAAGGCCACCCTTGAGTACGGCCATTGCAATAGACTGATCTAGATTTTGGACCTCCAATGCAGCAACATTAAATTGGGTGACATAATTCTAGATAGATTCTCCCTCCTTCTGCTTGATATTCATCAAAAAATTCGATCCTCGATAGGGACGTCAGCTGCTAACGAAATGAGCCACAAAATAATGGCTCATTTGATCGAAGAAAAAGATGGTACCCAACTTAAGGATTAAGTACCAGTTTTCGATGGCTCCCTTAACGATGGATGGGAAAGCTTGGCATAAAATGGCGTCTGGCATGTCGTAGAGCAGCATCATTATCTAAAAGGCCTTTAGGTAGTCGATCGGATTGGTGGTCCCATCGTAACTCTCAAACTGAGGGAGCTTGAAGTTCGACGGGATTGGTTCTTACATGATGCACTAAGAGAAAGGAGGATCGATGCAAATGTCACTACCATGAGAGGAAGGAGCATGGCAGAGTTTCTCGATCCACCGGTTCATCTCTTATAGTTTTCGATCTAGATCCTCTCGATCATGGATTCCTAAGATCTTTTGATCGAATGGGGGCAAAGCTCCTCCAGGGGTAGAGTCATGATCAAAACATGGGCTCTCGACTCTCTGCTTCCCCTTTTCGAAGGTCACCGACCGGCTAGCCCAAGTCGGCTAATAAGCATCATAAATTTATCAATAAAAGTATTAATTTATTAATTAATTTATATTAATTTTTAAAAATTATTAATCAATTTATATATAACTTTTAAAAAATTCATATTTTTATTAATTAAAAAAATAATTAAAAAATAATAAAAATTAAAAAATAAAATTTTATTATCAATAGAAAGAGCTCATTTTTTTGATCACAATGAAATAAATTTTAAGTAAAACAGAGCTAAAATAGAAAAGATATGAATTTTTAAAGATATAAAATAAATAAAAATTAAATTAAAAAAATGGCTCAGCCGGCTCTGCAAGCCGAGCCACCAAGCCAAGCCAAGCCATCAAAGCCGACTCAGCCATTGAAGCCATTAGCCGGTCTATGATCCAGGCGTGGACCGCCAGCTCGATAGAAACCGATGAATCAAAGCTTGCCACGTGGTGGACCTAGACCCCTAAAGGGTCTACCGAAATTTATCGCGGCTCACAAGGGTAATTTAGTCTTTTTGCTCGATAACAGAGGTGCTGATTGGTTGCGGTGTGCGGTGCGGCCGATCCACGTGGTCCATGGGAACAGTGATTGCGCGATCGGACGGCTGTGGTTGTTTGCGGTCAGGATCGGACGGCTGTGGTTGCTTCCGGATTTGATTCAGTTGCAGACATCACGCAGATCGCCATTGAATGGCAGCGCTCGATCCAGGCAATGATCTGACAGTCCAAAAAGCTCCCGACGGCAATCAAACTCTCAGGTGCGTGATTTGCGGCCAGATTTCCTCCATCAACGTGCGATCGGACGGTCAGAATTTAATCCAACCCGATCTGAGCTGATCTGCATTCGATTTTGATGATTTTTGGACCATTGGATTCCTATTGAACAGTCAGATTTCACCAAACTTACCAGAGTTGTATCAGAGCTGTTTTAATTCAAATTATATTCAGATTTTGATGATTACAAAGGCCATTAGTCCCATATTACCTTTAGAAAAAATATCCAGCCCTCCTAGCACTATAAAAAAGACCCTAAGCCTTCAAAAATCAACATCTTCGATCAAAAGTGAAGCTTTGGTACAGTGTGAAGCCAGGCTATGGGTTAAAAGCTATTTCGAAGCAATGGGTGCCGAGAAGAAGAGCCAGGCTTCTACACCATCTTTCTACCAATGCCGATCCAAGATCAGAGATCAGGCTATTTTATTCTTTTTAAATTCTATGTACTTAAATTTTGAAATTTTAATTAATAAAAATTTTATTTTTTGCACTTTCATTTCTTACTTTTTATTTTTATTACAATTTAATTTCTGCACTTTAAATTATTGCTTTGCAAGTAGATGCTAAGATCTAACTAGTAGAACTTAGTACCAGGTTTAAATTCCTGCACCTTTTAATTTTCGCTTTTTATTTTCCGACTTCACTTTTGATCCCAAAACTCTTCTTTTTTTTTTTTCTTTTAAAAATCAAAGATTTCAAATCTAAAATACTACCTTCCCTGTGGATTCGACCCAACTCACTGCTACCTATGCATTTTCAATGATTTTAAGAAGTCGGATTAAACTGATAAACACGGTGTCTTAACGACAACATCGCATTCCTATGAAGTTTTTAGCACCGTTGCCGGAGAATATTTTTGATTTTTGATTTTGATTTCTTTGATTTATTTTAAATAAATTAAAAATAATTTCGACAAACTCTCGCTATCAAGTTTTTGGCACCGTTGCCGGGGAAGGCACGGATATTAAATTTTTGATCTCTTTGATTTTTCTATAAATAAATTATAAATAAAATTTTTATTTTCTTATAAATATTATTTGCTAATTTTTTTTTATTATTTTGTAGAAAAAAAAGTAAAGAACAAAAAGAATCAGAAGTTTTTGCTTGGTGAGATCAATCCTAATCCTAGTTCTCTTTTCTTTTTATTTTATTTATTTTATTTTTGAATTAATTATAAAAAAAATATTTATTTAAATTTAATTAAAAATCTCATGACAAGATTAGAAATCTTAACTGCTTAGAGCATGCATCATATTAGTTTTATTTTTTATATTTTTTTTGATGATTGCTGGAGGCAAGGTAAGCCTTTCAGAATATAATTAGTTACATGCATCTAGTTTAAATTGCATAGAATCCTTTGATTGAATTTTTTTTTTTTTTTGCATATCATATTAAATCAAATTAAGAGCAATACCCAATTAAATAAGATAAGGTGGGGATTTGATCATCCTTCCTTAGCCCACAAACAACCAACCAACATCCTGCATTGACCTAAGCCTTTAAATTAAAATCAATTAGACATCAACCCTAAGAACTCGAGCTCAATAGGACAAGAAATCCTAAGAGTTGAATCTGGTTAGGATAAGTTAATTTGATTGGTGTTTAGGAAAGTGGTTCAGGGATGACTGGGCTCGAAGGAAGGTGGTTTCTAATTGGTTTCATTCGCTTACCTAGCCAAGCATAATTAGTGTCTAAGGCAAGCAACGGGGGGACTCCCACTGACCTTACACTTATCTGGCTAGTTGATTGGCTAATTCTACACTTGGAGGGCTTGAAGGTGATCTTAGTAGTTAGGAGCTGTCTAGATCTAAGATAACCCTTAGTTAGGATTGATTGACCAACTTGATTGCTAACCAACATTAAATCTGATTAAACCTAATTCTTCTCTTTCTTCTTAGTTCTAGGACTCCTTGGGACCTCTTCTTTAGAACTCTTCTTTCTTTCTTCTTCTTTCTTTTTATAAAAATAAAATAAAATAAAAATTAAATTTAACTAACTAAGAAAATATTAAAAATAATAATTAAATTAAATTAATAAATAAAATAATTAATCTTTAATATAATAAAATAATAAAAAATATTAAAAAAAAAAATTTTGAACCACACATTAGGGTTGCACTAATATATGTACGGTAGGAAATCACTTTTTCTGATTTAGTTGAATTTAATTGAATGGTTGATTCACATTAAACATAATAATCAAATGGCTAATATGAACCTAATAGTCCAAAAATTAGATAAAGTTGACCTTCTTGCTCAGAAATTAGATCAACTCCTAATCCTAGGTCAACAATCTTCTGCATAATTCACATCATCTTCTAATTATCAGGAGACTTATTCAAACTGTGCTAGCCCAACCCATCATATGAGTGAATGTCCTATGACTGCACAGTTTCCACATTTTATCCAAGAACAAGTTCAAGCTGCTCAAGGATACTCCAAATTGATTAATGATCCATTTTCAAATTCATATAATTCAGATTGGAGTAACTTTAATTTTTCTTGGACATCCCAACAGACTCAGGCTCAGACCCAAATTTCACTTGAGCAAAATTATCAAAATAGATCCTAATATCAAAATTATGCCTATAATAATGGTCGGCCTAGTCAGTTTATCCAGCCATTATATTATAATCAGCCCTCATACCCACCTCCTCAACAGACCAATCTAGCTGATGATAGATTTAACCAACTTCAATAATTGATTCTGACTCAATAGCAATCTATCGCCAAGCTAGAAGCTCAAATAGGATAATTAGTTGAGTCTAACATGAGGAGAGAACTAGATCAACTACCGAACCTACCAATTTCAAACAACCCATCTAATGTCCACCAATCACCTGGACCAAGTTATCAATTTAATGTCTCACCTAAGAATCCCTAATTTGAGAATGCCAAAGTAATTCCTGAACTTAAAAACTATAGGATTCTTATGGACCCATACCAAGACCAAGTGAGAGAGGCTAGTACTGATGCTAGCCAAAATAAAAATTTAGAGGAACTGGTTAGTACTGAGACTAACCACATAGAAGAACCCGAGCCAAGAATTAGTACTGATGCTAGTTCTAGTTTAAATGAGATAGAAAAAAGGAAAAAGAGAATAGATGATTTACCCGAGACTTATAAACCTAATGTCCTATTCTCTTCAATCCAAGAAGCTGGTTCTTCTTACAAAAATCAAGAGGCATGTAATGAAATGTCAATGGAGTTGTTTAAGCAAGATCACATTAATTTACCTCCAGAATTAAAATCGCCTTTAGTCACCATTCTAGCACCCATTGAATCAAACTTAACTCCTAATACAAAAACTCCATTCATGAGCATTTTAGAAGAACAAATAGGAGAAATTCTTAATAAACATGGGTCTGAGAATGGAATCATAAATTATATCCCTAAAATTAACAATGAATATATCAATAATGGGATTATAAATCAACTTTCTGAGATTGGCAATCCAAAACCATTAGAATTTATCAATCCAATATTTGACACAGGATAGTAAGCTACATTGTGTCTGGCTGAAGACGGTAAACTTAGCGCTTGTTGGGAGGCAACCCAATATTTAGTTTTTATCTAATTTATCTTTTTAGTTTTTTTTTTTTAGGATAATTTGAATAAGTTGGAGGGAGAGCTCAAATTTTTAAAGGCATGTGCTGGACCAAAAATATAGTCAGGTGTATTCTTTCATGTTCTTTATTACATCCTTTATTTTTTTCTTTTTTCTTCTCCATTGAGGACAATGTCGATTAAGTTGGGGAGAGAAAAATAAAAATTTTAAAATTTTAAGTCCTCAAAAAAGTTAGTATTTAGTATTTAGACACCTGATTATGCTTAAGAATCGAATTAAACTAAGCATTTTTAAAAGAAAATTGATGCACAGATTAGAGAATCTATGAGATATTAAGGAATCAAGTATTAAGAAAATTCAATAAAGAGTTAAGTCTAGAACATAAAAAGTTTTTCCTTGGAGCATTTCTAATTATTTCTACTAGCATCAAAGAAAAGTCTACTTTTTATAGGCTTGTGTAGGGTAACTATATGTTTCTTCATATAAAAAATTTATTTTAATAAAATAGTTTTCAAGTACTTCTCACTGAGTAATCGGGCCTCTTTGCCTAAGCAAGCATTGAGTTTCGCATCAAAAGGTGGGAAGGGCAAAGAAGCTCATTGTAAAGCTAGTCTTAACTCGTAGCCTATTTGATTCGAGCTAGTAAGCCCGAGGGGTATTCTATACCTAGTGCCCTAAAGCCAACTGGTTTGGGAGTCATTGGCCCAAGACTCGCTACATAGATCAAATAGAAAGCTTAAGAAGTTAAGACACTCAATAGTGGTACAACGTTAAAAAAAAAAAAATATTAGTTTTCCACCGAGTAATCGGATCCCATTGCCTAAGTAAGCAATGATATTCGCATCAAAAAGTGGGCAATGTAAAAATAAAAATTAATAAATGAAGGATGGAAGTAGCAATACACCTGCCTATATGAAAGTTTAGACAAATTAGAGATAAAGGTAGGATAATTTAGAAAAAGTTCTAAAAAATTTAATGTTCTTTACTTAATTTTTCTATTGATAAATATTAATACCCTAATGATATGTCTCATTTAAGCTCTACTAAATATCAATAGCCATTTTAAAAATTGCTTAGATAAAATTCGAAACTCTAAAGTTAAAAGGTATTTAAAGCTAAATTCTTTCTTTACTCGAGGATGAGCAAAGCTTAAGTTGGGGGGTGTGATAAGCATCATAAATTCACCAATAAAATTATTAATTTATTAATTAATTTATATTAATTTTTAAGAATTATTAATCAATTTATATATAATTTTTGAAAAATTCATATTTTTATTAATTAAAAAAATAATTAAGAAATAATAAAAATTAAAAAATAAAATTTTATTATCAATAGAAAGAGCTCATTTTTTTGATCACAACGAAATAAATTTTAAGTAAAATGGAGCTAAAATAAAAAAAATATAAATTTTTAAAGATATAAAATAAATAAAAATTAAATAAAAAAAAGGCTCAGCCGGCTCCGCAAGCCGAGCTACCAAGCCAAGCCAAGCCATCAAATCCGACTCAGCCATTGAAGCCATTAGCCGGTCTATGATCTAGGCGTGGACCGCCAGCTCAATAGAAACCGGCGAATCAGAGCTTGCCATGTGGTGGACCTAGACCCCTAAAGGGTCTACAGAAATTTATCATGGCTCACAAGGATAATTTAGTTTTTTCGCTCGATAACAGAGGCACTGATTGGTTGTGGTGTGCGGTGCGGCCGGTCCACGCAGTCCATGGGAATAGTGATTGCACGATCGGACGGCTGTGGTTGTTTGCGATCAGGATCGGACGGTTGTGGTTGCTTTCGGATTTGATTCAGCTGCAGACATCACGCGGATCGCCATCGAATGGCAGCGCTCGATCCAGGCGATGATCCGATGGTCCAGAAAGCTCTCGACGGCAATCAAACTCTCAGGCGCATGATTTGCGGCCAGATTTCCTCCATCAACGTGCGATCGGACGGTCAGAATTTAATCCGACCCAATCTGAGCTGATCTGCATTCGATTTTGATGAATTTTGGACCGTTGGATTCCTATTGAATGGTCAGATTTCACCAAACTTATCAGAGTCATATCAAAGCTATTTTAATTCAAATTTTATTCAGATTTTGATGATTACAAAGGCCATTAGTCCCATATTGCCTTTAGAAAAAATATCCAGCCCTCCTAGCACTATAAAAAGGACCCTAAGCCTCCAAAAATCAACATCTTCGATCAAAAAGTGAAGCTTTGGTATAGGGTGAAGCCAGGCTATGGGTTAAAGGCTGCTTCGAAGCAACGGGTGCCGAGAAGAAGAGCCAGGCTTCTACACCATCTTTCTACTAATGTCGATCTAAGATCAGAGATCAGGCTATTTTATTCTTTTTAAATTCTATGTATGTTATTTTGAAATTTTAATTAATAAAATTTTATTTTTTGCACTTTAATTTCTTGCTTTTTATTTTTATTGTAATTTAATTTATGCACTTTAAATTATTGCTTTGCAAGTAGATGCTAAGATCTAACTAGTAGATCTTAGTACCAAGTTTAAA
The DNA here is from genome assembly GCA_006176705.1 of Cocos nucifera. Taxonomy (NCBI): domain Eukaryota; kingdom Viridiplantae; phylum Streptophyta; class Magnoliopsida; order Arecales; family Arecaceae; genus Cocos; species Cocos nucifera. The sequence continues at coordinate 12,372 of QRFJ01004295.1, read as the reverse complement.
TTCCTACACCCTTTAATTTTTGCTTTTTATTTTCTGACTTCACTTTTGATCCCAAAACTTTTATTTTTTTTTTTTTAAAAATCAAAGATTTTAAATCTAAAATACTACCTTCCCTATGGGTTCGATCCGACTCACTGCTATCTACGCATTTTCAATGATTTTAAGAAGTCGGATTAAACTGATAAACATGATGTCTTAACGACAACATCGCGTTCCTATCATCGACCATCCCCAGACTAGATCATAGGACTCCAAAGAAGCCTGCTCTGATCAAATTGGCACCGGAGCCTATTGATGCATATCCCGCACCGCCTCCATGAGACCACAAATCTTTTGGACCAGCAGGTTGAACTGCTCTGCATCCACCATGGCTGTAGGTGGAGCTTAAGTTGCTGGAGCCGAAGTGAAAGCAAATAGATTTGGATGGGATCTGGCCGTAGAAGTCATTGACCATCGGGTCGAAGCTTTTTTAGGAGGTATTTTTTCAGAAAGAACTCTAGAGAGGAAGAAGAGAGATCGCTGCTGAGCACTCTTTTAAGAACAAGGGAACCTCAGGAATAGAGGGCCCTTCCTCCAATGCCAATTCTGTTGGTGTAAAATCTGATTACCGTCGGAGAAGTGCTAGAGTCAGAGAAGACGAGATTGCCATCGGTGACCTACAAAATAAGTCTCATCAAGAGCCCGAGGTGGTGGCTCTAGCAAGACCCTTCGATGGTCAAGTTAGCTTTTTTAGCCAATAGAAATGGAGTGCTCAGTCAAAAAAACTGTAGAGTTTCGAAAAGGAGAAGAGAGCTTAGAGAAAACGTATCTAGAGGGTCTCTTTTATAAACGAAGCCTATAACAAACTGATAGTGACAGCCATAACTATCGGGTAGTGGGCTGCTCGAGGCCATGCAAAGTTTGTTACGGAGGATAGTGTTTATTATCGCGAGGTGCCAGTCTGTTTGAGATTTGATAGTCAAAGTTTGAAGGGATAGACATCGGTTGGTGATAACCTTTGAGCTATATCAATTCTAGAGGAGTTTGGGCTCCTCTGAGGTAGTCTGGGTGTGGGTTGGTTCATGCCGTGTATGGGATCGAAATCATGTGCAGACCTTCCTAGATGACTGCGGGGAGTTTGGCCATTGGAGGAGTCTGAAAGGGGTTCGATCGTTGGAGTAGTCCGGAAGGAGTTCGAAAGGAGTTCAGCTACTGGAGGAGTTTGGAAGGAGTTCGACTGCTGGAGGAGTCCAGAAGGAGTTCGGCTGCTGGAGAAGTCCTGAAGGAGTTTGACTATTGGAGAAGTCTGGAAGGAGTTCGACCGTTGGAGAAGTGCTGGAGTCGGAGAAGATGAGATTGCCATCGGTGACCTACAAAATAAGTCTCATTCAGAGCCCGAGGTGGTGGCTCCAGCAAGATCCTTCGATGGTCAAATTAGCTTTTTTAGCCAATAGAAATGGAGTGCTCAGTCAAGAAAACTGTAGAGTTTCCAAAAAGAGAAGAGAGCCTAGAGAAAACGTATCTAGAGGGTCTCTTTTATAAACGAAGCCTATAACAAACTGATAGTGACAGCCGTAACTATTGGGTAGTGGGCTGCTCGGGGCCATGCGAAGTTTGTTACGGAGGATAGTATTTGTTGTCGCGAGGTGCCAGTCTGTTTGAGATTTGATAGTCAAAGTTTGAAGGGATAGACATCGGTTGGTGATAATCTTTAAGCTATATCAATTCTAGAGGAGTTTGGGCTCCTCTGAGGTAGTCTGGGTGTGGGTTGGTTCATGTCGTGTATGGGATCGGAATTGTGTGGAGACCTTCCTAGATGACTGTGTGGAGTTTGGCCATTGGAGGAGTCCGAAAGGGGTTCGACCGCTGGAGGAGTTCGGAAGGAGTTCAAAAGGAGTTCAGCTACTGGACGAGTCTGAAAGAAGTTCGACTGCTGGAGGAGTCCAGAAGGAGTTTGGCTGCTGGAGAAGTCCTGAAGGAGTTTAACTACTGGAGAAGTCTGGAAGGAGTTCGACCGTTGGAGAAGTCCCAAGAGGAAGAATTATCGATCGAAGCTCTTCTATGATTACCAGTTATATTAGGCTAAGCATCAGACTGAACTTCAACGAGAGCGGAGTTTATCCCCAACAGTCATCTTACTAAGAAGATAGGACTCACAGGTCGGAAGTGACTCACAATCACTAACCTCAAGAATTCCTTCTTGAGCTAACCTATTAATTATATTCTTACTAATATGACCTAGCCTACAGTGCCAAAGATAGACATCAGACACATCACTAATTCTAGGATGTTTATTGGAGGATTGAACCACGTTAATAGGATAGAAAGTAAATAAATTTCATTATTCAATTATCCAATCAAAATTGTAACACTATTCAAAATGATATTACCAATTTTTTTATTGATATTTTAAAATAATTCATGGCCAAAAAGCCTATAGAACTGACATTGAATATGAAAGTTGGACAATAATGACATTCATTAAGAATAACTTTATTTAAATTGATTACAAGATTCATGATTCCTAAAGCTAGAATTGAAACTTGTCTTCCATCTCCAACATTCAGAAATCTCTCATCTTGATCAAATCTCCTACTGACCTGCAAGCTCTGCATAGAATTACAAATATGATAAGGGCTTCCAATATCTAATACCCAAGTAGTAGAATCAAATAAGAAAAAATTGCAAGGTGTTATCATATAATTACCTTACCTAACAACCACTTGCTTCTTCCTCGGCCAGTTTGGATCTAGGGAGGCAATGCACAGAGGACAGTTCCTCTTTCAGTGTCCCTGCTTCTTGTAGAAGAAGCACTCTGCCTGGCTCTAGTTGGGCTTGTGCTTCTTGGTCTGATTCTGTGTAGTCATCCCAGCATGTGACCACATCTTGTTGTTTTTCTTCTTCTTATTTTTTTTCCCTTTCTTAAAGGGTCAATGATCAGAAGAAGATCCTCCCACTACATTCACCGTCTCCTTGTGGAGTTGGTGATCCTTCTCAAAGTTCTGCAGCAACCCCAACAAGCCATGGTAGTTCACTGCAGTCTTTATCATTCTAAAATGACTTAGGAAGGAGAGGAAAGACTTTGGCAAGAAATTAAGGATCATATCCTTACTGAGCTACTCGTGCAGGAAAAAGCCCAGCTTGCTAAGATGTTCAATCATCTCGATCATATAAATACATGATTGGTGACTGAGGCCTCATCCCTCATCTGAGCGTTGAAAATGACATAACTTATTTTGTGCCTTTTAACATCGTCCAGCATGCCAAAGGAGTCATTCAATATTTGAAGCATCTTCTGTGGCTAGGTATTTTAAAACCTATGGCTGAACTCATCATTCATTGCGATCAGAATTATACATCGAACGATGCTATGATCATTGAGCCACTTTAGATAAGTGTCTCGGACCGCTCCCCTAGCGTTCAAGGCTGGCTTCTCAGGTGCTGGATCTGTTACCACATAAAGGATCCACTCATGCTGTAGGATAATTTTCAACTTACGATATCAGCTATCATAGTTGGGTCCCATTAATTTGTCATGATCTAACAATGATCGGAGCGATAGGTTAGTGGCCATGTCTGCATAAAAAGGAAAACCAAACCTAATTAGTATATGAATTATTAATTCTAAAGACTTAAACTTCAGTCTAAAGGTCCTCCCATTATTTTATATGAATTGATAACCACTACCTCCAATTCAAGGATTTACTTTAATTTCTTAGTGGATACTAGAATCCATATAGACTACACATGAGCCCAACTTTGGTTGGTCAACCCATGTGCACCTATGGATAGATTCAAAATCAATTGTTTCTCTAAACAACTTCTAGTAATATTGATTTTGCCCCACAGATCTAGTTAGTAGGCTTTGGCCTCCACTGAAAAGGTTCGGTTAGTTCCAACCATTAACATGACCATATTTGGTCTTATCTAACCAATCAATGATCAAACCTAACTTTAGTCGGCTGACCTAATCACCATCAAAAAGATTTAACCAAATTATCATTTTATGAATGATAATTTCATTAGTCAATAATCACCAGGGCTTTGGGCCTTCAATGATCATTATACTAATGAACTCATTATAATTCAACTTAATGGAAGGCTATGATTTAGTTATCTATATAACTATTTTATTTTTAAGGACCTAATAATTTTAGAGAATTTAGTTAACTAATTTAAGAAAATTCAGCATGCCAATTTCGATCCTCCCACTAACTTCATCAAGTCAAAAAAAAGATCTAATCTAAGCTGGCAATAGGAGCACCTAAATTAGTCAGACTGATTTACCTAATAGACATGGGTGAGTCCGAATCACCAAGTGATCTAATCAAAATCTAACTCATCAGGATGGCCAAGTAAGTGAGATCAGTAGAAGGAATATGCCGTTAACTCATCAAAGATCGAATCAATGCAAGTAGCTCCCAATTAAAAATCTCTGATCAAACTATCAAACTTACCTTAGACACCATCCAGTTCATTAGTTTTAATTTGACTAACCTAGTAATTTTGGATTCGACCGCATAGCCTTAAATCAAGTCCATTTGGTCCTTGTTAAAGGCATGGACTTGACCAACTACAACTATTATAATTAAGTCTTTAGAGTTCTTGACCTAATCTAAATTAATATTTAATTAGATTTGATCAATTACTCTAAATTAGTCTACCTTTTAACTAACCTTAGGTATAATCCAATTTATGGACCTAATTCAGCTAACCCAATAATCCATAAGTTTATGATTAATGACTTAGAGTCTTAATTCATAATTCTAGACACTAAATCATTATACTTAATTTTTAATTAAGTTTATGGGCTAAGAATTAGGGTTTGGCATTTCAAAAATATTTAAAGGTTCTTTACAACTTAGCATTATTCATTAATTGAGTCTACTCATTAAATCATCTCAATTCATAACCAATACTAGTTGTAGGGTTTAATTTGAAACTATGTTCACTATATAATCATGAAATCATGAATTAAACTTTATTTAATTATGCATTCATGATCATAAATCAGATTAAAGCCTAATATAACTTGATCATAAAAATATTAGATCAAATCTAGTAATTTCATGATTAACGATATAGATTAGCAACGTACCAGGACAACATTTTCACTATAGGAGGTAAACCCTATAGTAGGACAATCTGCAGTTCGTGCAATCTGAATTTTAATTTTTTAGATCTAATTACTCAAATTATTAGATTAAAATTTAGATCAAATCTAAGTTATTTATCTAATTATGCAAGCATATCATATTTAAAGAACCTTACTCTGATACCAATTGAAGGAAACAGTGCAGGATTTGCAAAGCTATTTTCAAAATTTTTTGAAAATAGCAAAGAAGCAATGAAAAAAAATTAATCTAATTAATTATCTACTAATTATATCAGATTATTTAATCCTATACATTATGATCTAAACATAATATGCACGCATACATCAATAGATCTGAAAATAAAACTATGTAGTGAACTATTTACTACATCTACGTGTAACCCAATACCTTTTCATAAGTAGTTGATCATCATGATTTGATCATCATCAAGGAGTTTCACTAGTCATGATGCAGCCACACAAGTATTTGGCCTCCATGGATCGTCTACATGAGGCTCCTGATCCTGATCGGCTCCCATGCGAGTGCTAGCTTGACATCGAAATCTTTTAGGGGCTATTTTGATAAAATACCTTTGATCCTTGTCTATGGGCTTCACGGATGCTCTGAGTCATTGATAGTTGTAGTAGAGAGGTAGAGGAGGTTCTCCACAAAGTTTCATGGGCTTTCGACACTCGTAGCTCACGAAATGGATTTCCGAATCCTAGGTCAAAATACTAGATCAAATGCACCTTGAAACCTTGCGCTAGCCTTTCTCTGGTTTTCACCTCAAGGGATTTTTTAAAATTTTTTCTCATGCACCGGAGGCTAACGGAAGTCCTCTCTCAATTTAGATCTATTCTATCATGTCCCAAAAATTCTTCCTATTTATTTTGCACCAAAGAGAGTAGACACCGCGTGGAGAGAAAGATCGGGTTGGTTGTTAGGCCAAATTCAAACTCATTTTGAATTCAACCTTCAAACCACCTGATCCCATCCACTTAGGGACATGAGAAAGGATGGGTGACAACCTCTTTTGCATGGAAAAAAAATCATGAGAAACCTTTTCTCATGTAGCAAAAGTGTCGCACAAGAGGAGGGTGGCGCATGGATAAGGTAGAGGTTGTTTTTTATCCAAATTTGAATCTCATTCAAATCAAAACAAATAACAATCAAACCTTATCCATTTGGAATGTGGGAGACCTGAACAAAAGCTCTTTTGTACGTGGGAAATAAGTCACGAGAGATTTAGATTAAATTTTTAAGTAGGCGTGGGTTAAATGGCGCAGGGAAAGAAGACTAGTCAAACTAGTCTTTGAAATTCAAACTTGAACCAATTGAACCAACCAATTCAAAATAGGTTAGGCCCAATTAGACTAATTTAAACTCAATACATTTAGGCTTAATTAGGTTTAATTAAATTCTAATAAAATTTAAAATTGATCAAGTCCAATCTCTGATCAAATCAGGGTTCAAACCTCCTCGACAATTAGGTCAACCAACGACCTAATCGTATCAGATCCAACTGAAACCAATTCAATTGGACTTGGACCAAAAATAATTACTCAATCAAATTGAGTTAATTAGTGATCGAATCACTGATAATATCTCTCATAAAATCAAAGTTCAAATCCAGTGGGTGTCCGAACTATAGAGTCCCATCAAAATGAAACTCTTGATTGAAGAGTCCCAAACCAGTGGGACTCTTGATCCCAGAGTCCGAAATAAGTGGAACTCATGATTGTGCAGTCCCAACTCTTAATCACAAAGTCTCAGACATGTAGGATTCAGGGTTCCAAAATTGTCGGACTCTTGATCGAAGAGTCCCAGTCTAATGGGACTTTTGACCATAGACTCCTAAACATTGAGACTCAATGTCCTAACCCAGTAGGACTCCCGGTTGAAGAGTTCCAGTCCAGTGGGACTCTTGACCATAGAGTCCTAGTCGAGTGGGATTCTTCACCAGCCATCAGATCAGGTAAGAACCTCTAGTGTGTGTGACTCCGCAAGTTCGAACCTAAGTCGGTAGCATAAAAATCAATTTCTATACTAATTGAAGTGACAATTTAGCAATGGTACCCGACATCTGGATAGATTGAATAATCGCAATCACAAAATTCAAAACCTACGCGAATATGGTTACCGTATAATTCATCCCTATGACCTCTGTGTAATAGATGACTCAGGGTTAGACTGTCAACCTTAGAAAATACATCCATGTCGTGTCTCAAAGTAATTAGTCCTATGACTCCTCACTAAGAATATCCTGACCAAAATTTTGCTAAACTGAAACATAATTGAACACAGCTCCTAAAATCAAGAGTGGTCAATCCCATTTTGATAAACGCACCGACTCCATAAGTACTTGACAATGCCTAAAAATCTTCCATCACTGAATTAGAAATTTAGATAGTCCGACACCAAAACATAGTGAGTTGCTTGAAAGTCACCGTAATGATCTTAGGTCGGAGGAACATTTATACCCATATTCCATCGGAGCTAATTTTGATAGAAGAAAAGCCTCAGAGTTGGTCACGTTCGATGCAGATGTATTCATACATCTCACTTGCATGCCATATCAGTATCTCAACACCCCTTGGTTATGAGGGCAACCAACCTATATGGAATATAATGACCTATACTTGATAAATATTGACGTCCTAAGTAACAACGTATCATTTGGTCGTAAACTATTTAAGGACAAAACGACAAATCCTACTTTGCTGAATCTAGATAGTCCTAAGATCTTCATCTCAACACAGGAGTTCATTAGAAGACAACAGAATTTATGATGAAAAAATGCCAAAATAACTTTTATTAATTTACAATTTATATACAATTATAAATATATGGCCCAACCATCAATAGATTGATAATTGGCATTGGGACACATTCCCAATAGTTAGGGCATGGTGATTTTTTTTGGACATGATCTGATGATGTCCTGATGCCAGAAGAAGAAGAGAAGAAGGTCATCTCTTAGGGTTTCCTTGAGAGCCCTTCTTCTGAATTTTATTTATGAGATTTTAATGAGAAAAATTTGAGGGTATAATATCTAAAAATTAGGAAAAAATTCAGAAGAGAAGGTTGAAGGGAAATCCTGATTTTTCGTACCAGGTTCGTTCAGATCTGATCGGATCAAGAGATATATTTCAAAAAAAAATTTCTTTGATCCTAATTAGATCTGAGATGTTTCAGATCTAATTCTTATTATTCTAATAATAAAAATAAAATCTAAATAAATTAAATCAAATTTAATCTACCTTGATGTTGGGTAATCCTATTACCCGTTAATGATCCTGTATGCAGCGGAAGGTTTTGGATCTATCCATGCAAGTGCCTGGCCTCTACCGATATCCACTCGAGCTAGATCTAGAGATCCTCTTCTTCTCTATCACATCTCCAAAAATCAGATCTGGATCTGATCTAAAGGATCTTCAAAATACCTTTCGAAGATCAGCAGTCGTCCTTTGCAGCAGCGCAGCCCTCTAGCTTTCAGTCACCTTTCTCTCATCTGGATTGCACCAACCAAGAATCCAAACCTCTTTGGATGTGGAGAGGAGAGGGAGAAGGAGCTTTGGCATGGAGGAGGAGAGGAGAAGCAGCCTTGGGGCGTGGAGAATTGTGATGCTCTTTGAGTTGGGCACAGGATCTTATTTATAGACTAAGCATGATCCAACTCCTCTTCTTTCCAACCAATCATAACCCTTTATGAAATCAGATCTAAATCTGATTGGTGGAAATAGAGTCCCCTAGATTCCTCCTTAGAGGGTGCCTAAGATCAGTCAAGGTTAGTTCTTAGGAGAATTCTAATTGAAATAAAAAAAGGAGATGGAGTTCCTATCCAACAGGGACTCCTGGGCGCCTCCAACTTGGGCACATGCCAAGGGTGGCATGCGCCCTCCTCTTTGCCAAGTTCTGGTAGGGGGGACAGGCCCCCACCAGCTCTTTAATAGGTGCATGACACATGGACAGAAGTCAAAGTATCAATGGTCAATGTTTGATCAGTCAAAGGTCAACTTTTGACCAAAGTCAAAGGACGAGAAATGGCATGTGATCAAAAATGGTAGGTAATGTCTTACAAAATAAGACAATCATTTCTGACTTGGAAAAGCTCCAGTCAGATAAAGTGAAGGCCTCCAATTGAGCACAAACTTTTTTGGCTCAGTTAGGACAACTATTTATGATAGCAAAAGAAGAACGTTAGGTTCAATCGAGTGCTAGTATGATTTTCTTGAACCTAATTGAATCTCATTCAGATCAATCGAACTGAATCAGTTCAATTGATGATCACCAGATTCAAAATCTTGTTTGTGTGATCTAGTTAGGTTTAGTTCTATATGGTAATGGGATATGTCGTGATCTCTATCATCGACATCATCGAAACTCCTTTCGATGGATCAGAATTCTTCCAATTCGAACAGCTAGAATGATCGATCATCTAAATCATTCTAATTGCTCTCAAAATCCACCAGTGACACCTAGCAATATATGGTGGCAACCCATCAGAGCTAAATGCGAACCTCTTAGTGCAGCTACCCATGTGATTAAGTTCTTCTACCTTGAGCTCCGATCAGATTAGGGTTAAGGTGAACTCGTCAAACCCTAGTCTCTGTCATATGACGTAATCATTCGATTCAAATCCAATATGAAAACCTAAATAGAAACTCTTTCTATTATTTCACTCTGCCATGGCCATGGACTTCTGGACTTGATTCTCATGATCATCATAGGGCTGCTCCTCTACCATCGAGGTAGATAGATTCCATCTTGATGCTATCCAGTTTCTACAATGAACATGCTATAGCCAACATACACCTCAGGATTTTGAATGGCTAGGAGACCGAGTAATGGTGTAGTCAAACTATAACACCCTCAAGGTGAACTATCGATGCATCTCAGGTCAAAGAACCAGACACACTACTGCAGCATCGAGTCAGTCATTGACGAGAAGGTAGACTTCCTAATGACTACTCGAGGTGGTCACGCTCAGTGCCCTCATTCTCTAACGAGTACCTGTACTCTCGCTCCGGTGTCTCCACACCATAGACTCAAGACTCATCTACTAAAGAGAAGCGATTGTACACTAACCTTCCAGATCAATCACCATCCTCGTGATGATCCTATGGTCGGAAGCATTTTATGAGTTAATAATGATTATTCATGTCTTAAATTTTCAACTCTTGAAAATATGAATTATCATTACCATTAACTCAAAGGATGTATCACAGACACTAAATACACATATGTGATAGAAAATAATCCATTTTATTGATTATAGTCATAATTACAATTTTGCCCCTAGAAGTGTATTACAAGTGTCAGCCAATTCTGACTTCTAGGGCACATATATCAACAATCTCTCACTTATCCTAAAGCCAATTGGCTACAAGTCTAAGTCCCATCTTCTCAAGGTGGGCTTCAAATTTTTGTTGTCCCAACAGCTTTATAAGTGGGTCTGCCACATTATCTGTGGAGTCAACTCCTTTGACCTCAACGTAACCCTTCTCGAGGTAATCACGGATAAGGTTGTATCGCCGCTCAATGTGCTTAGACTTCTAGTGAGACCTCGGCTCTTTAGCAAGGGCTATGGGACCATTGTTGTCACAGTACAAAAGAATGGCATCTGATGGCATTACTCTAATTTCTGTCGCAAACTTCTTATACTAGAATGCTTCCTTCGCAGCCTCTGATGCAGCGATATATTATGCTTCCATGGTGGACTCTGCTATCACCATTTGCTTGGAACTCTTTCAGCTGACAGCACCACCATTACACACAAACAAACTTTCAGATGTCGACTTTCGATGATCTATATCGGACATAAAATCCGAGTCTATGTATCCCTGGACATTGAGTTCTCCGTTACCAAAGACCAACATCATATCCTTAGTTCTTCTCAAGTACTTAAGGATACATTTCATAGAAGTCCAGTGTTCTTCACCTGGATTTGACTTATATCTACTTGTGACACTCACAGCATGAGCTATATCAGGTCGTGTACATAGCATGGCATACATGAGGCTCCCTATTGCAGAAGCATAAGGGATCTTGCTCATGCATTCTATTTCCTTAGGTGTGCTAGGGCACATCTTCTTGGAAAGATGAATACCATATCTGAAGGGTATTAATCTCCTCTTAGAGTTTTCCATACTAAACCTCTTTAGTACTTTCTCTATGTACATCTTCTGTGAAAGTCCTAGCATCCTATTTGGTCTATCTCTATAGACCTTAATTCCTAGAATAAAGGATGATTCACCTAGGTCTTTCATGGAGAATTCTTTGGACAACCATAATTTGACTATTGTTATCATGGGAACATCATTCCCAATAAGGAGGATGTCATCCACGTACAATACGAGGAAGACAACAGCGCTCCCACTGACCTTTTTGAAGACACACGGTTTCTCTTCATTTTTGATGAAATCAAACGTTTTGATCACATCATTGAAACGAGTGTTCTAGCTTCGAGATGCTTGCTTAAGTCCATATATGGACCTTTACAGCTTGCAAACCTTGTGATCAGTATCACTGGATGTGAAACCTAGCGGCTGTTCCATATAGATATCTTCCTGAAGATATCCATTTAAGAATGTTGTTTTCACATCTATTTGCCATATTTCATAATCAAAATAGGCTGCAAGGACAAGCAATGTGCGGATGGATTTTATCATAGCCACTAAGGAAAAGGTATCCTGATAGTCAATGCCTTCGCGTTGACTATAATCTTTTGCCACTAGTCTAGCCTTGAATGTCTCCACATTCCCATCTGCACCAATCTTCTCTTGAAGATCCATTTACACCCAATAGGTACTATACCTTCTGGTGGATCTACCAAGGTCCAGACTTGGTTTGAGTGCATCGAGTCAATTTCTGACTGCATTGCCTCTAGCCATTTCTCGGAGTCGATATCTGATATCGCCTCGTTGTAGGTTTTGGGATCATCACCATGAACATCATTACCTACGAAAAATATTTTCTCTACGTCCTTTGAAATAATACCTAAGTATCTTTCAGGGGGACGAAAAACTCTTTCCAATCTACGAGGTAGAGGAGGTAGTGTTCTTATTGGCTCAACCTGATTTGGTTCCAATTGGTCCTTAGCTCGTTGTTCTTGTGAGACTTTCTCATCAAGCTTAATCTGCTTTTCGATGCTGCTATCTTGAATAAACTATTTTTCAAAAAAGATGGCATGTCGACTCACAATCACATTGTGGTCTTCTGGAATATAAAAATAGTATCCTAATTGATAGGGACACGATGTTATCGTTAAGACACCGTGTTTATCAGTTTAATCCGA
>QRFJ01004294.1:20077-84695 GCA_006176705.1 Cocos nucifera | reverse complement strand
CCGTCATCCACTGAACCCAGAGAGCTAATCATATGAAGAAATGGCTGATAAAGATAAATAAGAGCCAGAATATTACATGTTGGGATTCGATGTCTAATAGAGATATACAGCGCCAACATGAAGATAAATCGGGATTGGCCTCGCGGCAAATGTTGGCAATACACCTGGCAAGAAGATGTTTGGTCAACAGAGTTCGCATAGCCAATATCAATCATGAAATGACTTTGAGAGATTAGATGACGTGATGGGCAGTCAGGTACCTAAGAGCTCACAGTCTAATGATTAATTAAGGCTTGGAAGAGCTTGCGAAGATAGATATAGATATGAGAGATTAAGACTTGGATTGGCAGAAACGATGTTATTCTGCAATCCTTGATTTGATGGCATAGGGTATTCATCATGAAATTAACCACTTGCATAAACTTCAAATTCCTTGGCCGAATTAAATGAACAGTGCTGATTATCCACTGAGCTTTCTTTTGAGGTATCTAAAGGCTCAGTTCTTGCTATGGAATGGACTTCTTCCAAAAGAAAGTTCTTTTGAAAAAAAAAGAAGTCTGCAAAAAAGCAAAAGATGTAAGGAGGAAAGAAGAAGAAGGTAGAGCCGAAGAGAAAGTCGCTGCAAAAGGAAAGTGTTTCATTACAACAGCGAATGGCCACTGGAGTGGAACTGTCCTACTTACCTGACCCACCTTGGAAGAACAAAGAAGGGAAGGTCCTTCTTGGAGGTATGCTTCATTATTGAAGTCTACCTTATGGTTTTCTTCTACATCCAATTGGGTGGCTTGACTCTGTTCTAAGTGCTCATCTGTGCACTTTCCATGCAGGGTCTTGAGGATAGCAGGAGCTGAGGATGGAAGACATAATCCTATGTGTCCGCTAAAAAATAATGGGAGCAAGAGTTGCTGCAGTGGCGGTGGATAACTTACCCTCTTCGATTACCAAATCTGGTTTAAGACTTAGTTTTAAAAGACTGTTTATTATGTGCCTACGCTAGCGGGAATTTGAATTTCTATTTTAATGCTTAGATTAGAAGGCTATGTGATTACCTTCTTTAAGGAACCATTGTAACATTCTTATGAAAGAAATAAAATTGCAATGGTTTTCTTATTAATGGTCCTTTATCAGCTACATATTGATGTATCTGTTCATAACTATCGAGCTAAACATGATGCAAAATCGACCTAGGGATAGTCCAAAACGATAGATATTTATGGCACCTGAGATTAGGTCATATAGCAGAAGATAGGACCAACAAATTAAGAGAAAATGGGCCTATTGAGTCCGTTAATTTCAGTCATATCCAACTTGTGAATCTTGTCCTTCAAGGCAAAATGACTAAACTCCCTTTTGTAGACATGGGGAAAGGGCCACAGATCTCCTTGCCCTAAGTACATATTTCTGATGTGTGCGGCCCATTTGGATGTGTCGACTAGAGGCAATTTTAATCTACTTCATTATCTTTACCGATATCTGTTAGGTATGGGCATATGTGTATATCAACTTGTTGAGACACAAGTTTGAAGCTTTTTGAAAAAGTTCAAAGAAATTCAGATATGAAAGTAGAAAAAAAACTGAAAAACCCTTAAGAATTTTGCAATCAGATCGAGGAGGTGAATGCGACCCTTAGCCAGAAATTCCTAGATATCTCAAGAAAATGGCATAGTCTCTCAATGGACTCCACCAGGAATACCTCTCAACTCAACCGGGGTTTTAGAAACGAAGAAAATCGGACCTAATTGGATATTGGTTTCGATCCATGATGAGCTTCATTGACCTCCCTAGTTTTTCTTTGGGACATTCAATTGTTAACTTCAATTTAATCTACTGAATAGGGTTCCTCTAAAATCATTCTACCACACAGTATGAGATTATAAATGGCATGGTAAGAAATTAAGGTCTGAGTCATGCTCCAGAATTTGGGAATTTGTCCGACTCACCTGTCAAAAGACATACGGCAAGTTAGAGTGGTGTAGGTCCCTTCTCCGACCCGAAGCTCGTTAATAGAATAGTCCTAAAGAGTCATTTAGGATACTATTTCTATATTTCAGAAGACCAACAATGGAATTGTGAGTCGACATGCCATCTTTCTTGAAAAATAATTTATTCAGATAGCAGTATTGGAAAGCAGATTTAGCTTGATGAGAAACGTCTCATAAGTACAACGAGCTAAGGACCAATTGGACCAATTCATTGGTTGGAGGCAATAAGAACACTAACCGTCCTCCCACCTATAGATCCGAAAGAGTTTTCCATCCCCCGTGAAAGATACTTAGGTATTATTTCAGAGAAAAGTAGAAAAAAAATGTTCTTATAGGTAATGGTGGGGCTCATGGTGATGATCCCGAAACCTACAATGAGGCGATATCAGATATCGACTTCGAGAATGGCTTAGAAGCAATGCAGTCCAGAAAATTGACCTCCGATGCACTCGAACGCAAAGTCTTGGAACCTTGGGTAGATCCAGCTAGAAGGTATAGTACCTATTGATGTAAATGATCTTCAAGAAGAAAGATTGGTGCATTATGGGAATGTGGAGACATTCAAAGCTAAGACTTAGTGGCAAAAAGGTTAATAGTTAATGGCGAAGTATATGACTATCAGGATACCTTTTCCCCAGTGGCTATGCTAAAAAATTCATCTGCACTCTGCTTGCCCTTGTAGCCTATTTTGATTATGAAATATGGCAAAATGGATGTGAAACGGCACATTCCTTAAATGGATACCTTAAGGAAGATATCTATATGGAAAGCGCGTTAGGTTTCACATACATGAATACGATCACAAGTTTGCAAGCCTGGCAAGGTCCATATATGGATTTAAGGCAAGCATCTTGAAGCTGGAACACTCGTTTCAAATGATGTGATCAAAAAAGTTTGATTTCATCAAAAGATGAAAAGGAACAAATGTGTCTTCAAAAAGGTCAATGGGAGCGCTGTTGTCTTCCTCATATTGTACGTGATGACATCCTCCTTATTGGAAATGAATATTTCCATGTTGACGACAGTCAAAATATGTTGTCGGGAATTCTCCATGAAGACCTAGCTGAAGCATCCTTTATTCTAGAAATTAAGGTCTATAGGGATAGACCGAATAGGATGCCTAGGACTTTCCAACAGAAGATGTACATAAAGGAAGTACTAAAGAGGTTTAGTATGGAAAACTCCAAGAGGGATTAATAACCTTCAAACATGGTATTCATCTTCCAAGAAGTGTGCCTAGCGCACACCTGAGGAATAGAATGCATGAGCAAGATCCCTTATGCCTTCTTACAATAGGGAGCCTCATGTATGCCAGCTAATGTAAATACGACCTGATATAGCCGCATGCTGTGAGTGTCACAACAGATATCAGTTAAATCCAGGTGAAGAAATACTAGACTTCTGTGAAAATGTATCCTTAAGTACTTAAGAAGAACTAAGGATATGATGTTGGTCTTTGGTAAATGAAAAACCCAAGTCTAGGGATATACAGAACTCAAATTTATGAATCGAAAGTCGACATCTAGGAGTCTGTTTGTGTGCAATGGTGTGCTATCTAGCTGAAAGAGTTCTAAAGCAAACCCGATAGCAGATTCTACCAGATGGAAGCAGAAATATATCACTGCATCAAAGGCTATGCAAAGGAAGCATTCTGGGTATAAGAAGTTTGCTGGGGCAAAAATTAGAGTAATACCATCAGATGCCATTCTTCTATACTGCGAACAACAATGGCGCCATTAAAGCCCTTTGCTACGGAGCCAAGGTCTCACCAAAAAATCCAAGGCACATTGAGCGCATAACCACCTCTATCCCGCAATTACCATCAAGAAGGATTACATTGAGGTCCAAGAAGAGTCGACTCCACAGACATGTGGCAGACCTGCTTAACAAAGCCATTGGCCAGCAGAAGATCGAAGCCCACCTTGAGAAGATGGGACTTAGACTTTGTAGCCAATTGGCTTTGAAGGAAATAAGTGGGGAGATTGTTAGATATATGGTGCCCCTAGAGCCAGAATTGGCCTGACACTTGTAATAACACTTCTAGGGGAAAATTATAATTTTGACTATAATCAAATAAATAGATTAAATTATTCTAATCACATATGTGTATTATAGTGTCTGTAATACATCCTTTGAAGTAATGGTAATGATAATCTCAATAATTTTCAAGAGTTGAAAATTTAAAGAAACATGAATAATCATTATTACTCATAAATGCTCACACCATAGATCATCACAAGGATGAATGATTTGATCCATTCAGAAAGGTTGGTTGTACATTGCTTCTCTTTACAGTAGAGGGTGAGTCATGAGTGTACGGTGTTGAACACACTGGAGCGGAGAAGTATAGGTACTCTTAGAGAACGAGGGCAACTGAGCGTGGAGACCGACCTCGAGTAGTCCATTAGGAAGTCTAGCCTTCTCGTAATAAAGATGCTGCAGGTGGTGTGTCTGTTTTAAACCTGAGGTGCATCGGCAGTTACCATGAGGTGTTATAGTTTGACATACACCATAAACTCAATCTCCTAGCATACAGAACCCTGAAGGTGTATGTTGGCTATAGCATGTTCATTTATAGGAACTGAGATTGCATCAAGAGTGGAAAATCTATCTACCTGCAGTGGTAGAAAGGAGCAGCCCATTGATGATCATGAAGCCGAAGAAATCATAGAAAGATGCTAGAAGCCCAATGGCCATGGCAGAGTGAAATAAATAGAAACACGCAGTTCCTATTTAAGTTTTCACAAGTCAGACTTTTGAATCAAATAATTTACATCATATGACAGAAACTAGGGATATTTGCGGGACACGAGTTCACACTTAACGCCTAATCTGATCGGTGGCTCGAAGATTAGAAGAACTTAATTGGCCACCTACAGGTAGGCTGCACCAAGCAGGCTTTGCTTATTTGCCAGCTCTGAATGGGTTGCCACCAATATACACATGCTAAAGATGTCACATGGTTAGATGTTTTGTGGAGGCAATTTAGAATGATTTAGAATGATCGATTCATTCTACGCTATTCGAATGCAAAGCAAGAAAGAGTTCTGATCCATCGAAAGAGTTTTTGATGAATGTCGACTGATATAGAAAGGAACTTGGAGATGACGAAGTGAATCCACTATTACCAATAAAGGGTAGAACTGATAATCCAAGCTGGGTCACAACAAGCAAATAATGTGGTTTGAATCTGGTGATCATCAACTCACTCCGCACCCAGAAAACAATAATCTCGGGTTCTTCAATTGATCTAAATACGATTTTAATTAGGTTCAAGTAGAAATTAATGCAGCACTCGAATTGAACCTAACATTCTTCTTATACTATATAAATAAGTTGTCCCTGACTGAGCCAAAGGAGTTTGTGCTTTAATCAGAGGCTTCACTTGATCTGACTGGGAGGCCTGTCTAGGTTAGAAAAGGGTTGTCTTATTTGGTAAGATAATACCTACCATTTTTGGTCACCTGCTATTTCTCATCCTTTGACTTTGGTCAAAAGTTGACCTTTGACTGGTCAAATGTTGACCATCGACACTTTTAACTTTTGCCCATGTATCATGCACCTATTGGAGAGCTGATGAAGGCTTGTCCTTCTATCAGAACCTGGCAAGGAGGAGGGCGCACGCCACCCTTGGCATGTGCCCAAGCTAGAGGCACCCAGGAGACCCTGTTGGACAGGAACTCCATCTCCTTTTTGGATTTTGATTAACTTCTCCTAAGAACAAAGTTTGAACTGGTCTTAGGCACCATCAAAGGATGAATCTAGGGGACTCTATTTCCACCAATCAGATTTAGATCTGATTTCACAAAGGGTTGTGATTGGTTTGGAAGAAGAGGAGTTGGATCACGCATAGTCTATAAATAAGACCCTGCATCCAACTCAAGGAGTATCTAAAAATTTCCCATGCCCCAAGACTGCCTCTCTCCTCCTTTTCCATGCCAAGTCCATCTTCTCCCTCTCCTCTCCATGCCCAAAGTAGTTTGGGATCCAAGTTGGTGCAATCTAGATGAGAGAAAGGCGACAGAAAGCTAGAAGGCTGTGCTGCTGCAAAGGATAACTGCTGATCTTCGAAAGGTATTTTGAAGATCCTCCAAATCAGATTCAGATCTAATTTTTGGAGACGTGATAGAGAAGAAGAGGATCTCCAAATCCAATCTAAGTGGATATCGATAGAGGCCAGGCACTTACATGGCTAGATGCAGAATCTTCCGCTGCTTACAGGATCATCAACAGATAATAGGATTACCCTACGTTAAGGTAAATTAAATTTGATTTAATTTATCTAAATTTATTTTAATTATTAAAATAATAAAGATCAGATCTGAAATATCTCAGATCTGATCTAAATTAAAGAAAATTTTTTTTGAAATATATCTCTTGATCCGATCAGATCTGAACAACCTGGTCTAAGGAGATCAGAAATTTTTCTTCAATATTTCCATAAATGAAGAAATTGCAAAAGGTGTTATTATATAACATCCTTGCCCAGCAACTACTTGCTAATTTCTCCTGTTCAGCCTATTTGGGTCAAGAGGATCATTCCTCTTCGGGTCTGCCAGATCAGGGTTGACACTAGACTCCTCATAATAAGGTCATAAAAGCTTACCACTATCCGCAAACAATGAACGAACGCGAGTAAGCACTAGCTATTCTAATTTATTGAAAGAGAAAACATGAAACCTTTATTAGTACTTAAATAATTAATCCTAAAGAATTGGACCTTTAGTCCTAAAAGGTTCTTCCACTAATTTTTAGCAAATTGGTAGTCTCTACTTCATTGCGAGGAATACACTAACTCCTTACAGTGCATACTGAAATCGTATAGACCACAGACAAAGCCTGAGGTAGGCTCTAGCTAATCCAACCATGTAATATGTATAGGTAAGGTTTCACATCAATCATTTCTCTGAAATAATTTTTAGTAATTTAGATTTTGTCCTAGAAGCCATTCAGTTAGGCTTTGGCCCTCCACTAAAAAAAGGTCTGATTAGGTCCCAAACCATTAACATGATTGAGTTTAGTGCATCAAACTAATGATGGACGCAGCCCGAGGTAGGCTTCTGGCTAACTTGATCACCATTAAAGAGTGCAAACTAATTATGAATATGATGGTAGTAATTTCAATATCCAAATGAACACTAGGTTTTGTTAGGCACCTGCAATGTCCATACCAAGAAAATTGGAACTCATTACTATTCACCTTAATGGAGGCTATGACTGGGTTATCCCTATAACTTAGTCATTTTAAGAATCTAATAATTTAGAAAATTTAGGTTACTTATGATTTAAGGATGGAAAGGACATGGACCAATTTCTTCCACTAACTTCATCAAGTCAAATCCTTCCACTGACTTCACCAATTCAAATAAGTTAGAACTAGATCAATTTTAGGTCCATGGCACCTAATCAGTCTTATTGATTGAAAATCAGTCAAACTAATTCCTAGTGATACTGGTCAGGCTCCGAAGTTCAACCAAGTAGGATCTAATCAAACTCTAACAACCATGTCGCAAGGTAAGTAGATCAGTGGAAGGGATATGCCATTAACTCGTCAAAGACCGAATCAGTGTGAGTAGCTTCCAGCTAAAAACCATTGGTCTAGACTGCCAAACTTACCTTAGACATCAACTAATTAATTAGATTTAATTTAATCAACCTAGTAGTTTTGGACTAGACCGCTTAGCCATGAATTAAGTCCATCTTGGTCTAGTAAAGATACAGGACTTATTCAACTTACAGCTAGTGAAGTTGAGTCAAGAGTGCCTTGACCTTATTCTAATGTCAACCTTGATTAGATTTGATCAATTACTATAGATTAAGTCTATTCTTTAACTAACCTTAGGTCTAACTCAATTAATGGACCTAATTCATCTAACCCTTTAACACATAGCTTATGCTTATGTCTTAGAATTTTTAATTCATAATTCTAGATTCTATGAACACTTATTCTTTAATTTAAATTTTTGGGCTGATGGGTTAGGGTCGGCATTTTAAAAATAATTTTTAATTTTGAAAGGTGTTTATTTTTCTGTTACACCAAAATGGGTTGACTCATTTCACAAATGGGTCAGTCTCATTTTCATATAAAAGCAATCCTTATTTGCTAATCTCATGAATAGAAAATAAGATATATTAAAAATTAAACCATGAATTATCATTTAGATCTAATCTAAACATATTCATGTTTAACTTTCTAATTAAAATAATTTTAATTAAATTCTTTCACTATTCATCTTAATGAATAAGTTTATGGTAGCACCTCTATCTCCATAAGGGATACCCACTGAATGGAAGGAGATGGCCTTTAAACCATACTTGTCCCTTATGATCGGATGGCTTGGTGGCTCATTCATCCTCAATTACTAAATTATTTAGATTAAATACATATCAAATATTTAAGTATTTAATCTTTCTAATTAACATATTAACATGTCAAGCAACCCTTGCTCTGATACCATTTAAAGAAAATCGAGCAGGGTTTAGGGCATGCTTTTCAAAAACTTTTTTCGAATAAAATATAGCAGAAGCTAAAATTAATCTATTATTAATTCTATAGCATGCATTGATCTAATCAATTACCCTGCTCAGGATCTAAATATGGTAATATGTAATAGAAAAATAAAATGCAATCGATCAGCAAATCATATTTGCTGACGAATATGAGTTCAGAACTTGATACCTGTGCGTGGATAGCAGATCTCCATGATCTGAATCCATCAAAATAGGCTCTGGCATTGCACTATGCTGCACACTTGTTCGACCTCTATGGTTGTTCCACACGGAGCTCCTGATCCCGATCAGCTCTACAGGAGTGCTAGCTCCTCGTCGGAGC
This sequence comes from Cocos nucifera, assembly GCA_006176705.1. Lineage (NCBI taxonomy): Eukaryota > Viridiplantae > Streptophyta > Magnoliopsida > Arecales > Arecaceae > Cocos > Cocos nucifera. Next base: position 75,881 of record QRFJ01004294.1, on the reverse strand, counting down.
CTTCAACGGCTAATCATGATTGATCCAATCAATCATCTACTTTTTGATTTCTTGAAGACTCCAAAAAATCAGAACACAAATACTAGAGGATGATGAAGAGGTGTACAATGTTTGGTGGCAATCCGATGCTCACAGCACTCGATCTCTCCACTCGAACCTAGATACCCAAATCTAGGGTTTCACTTGGCCCAAAAACCCTGACACACTGAAAATCCTATCACGCCCTCTATGTGTGGAATTTTTCTATGAAATAAGTTTTTACAGAAATATGACTTTTAGATCTATAAACTTTATTGAGATCATATCTAAAAATTATGTATCCATAGACATAAAAATTAGAAGAGAAAAGATATATGAGGGAAAAATAAAGTGCTGTAGGACCCTACTCACCTTTACTTCAAGATTTTTCTCACTCAAAAATAATGCCCAATCATAACAAAATTTTTACCACAGAATGCAGACCCCTTTCTAAGCATGCACAAAAATTCTATAATTTATTGACATTTTATTCCATGGAAAAGGTGCATGGAAAGAGATAAGAGTTGGAGGTTGAACTTGTTTCAACCTCCCAACCAACATCAAATTCAAAAACCTTCTTATCCCTATCCAACACCCACCCCTGGATGTTTGATGCATAGAAGGACTCTCCTTCTACAAGCCCACCTTTAGAAAATGCATAAAAAAAATCATGTAACATTTCTCAAGGGGCGTGGTGAATGGATAAGCATGAGAGGGAATTGGAAAGTTTCAACCAAACCAACCAACTCAAGTTGAATTCAAAATTCATCTTAAATCCAATCTGATCCAACACTTGGATCAGGTCAAAGATAGAAAGAGGAGGGGGCGCAGATACCTTATGTGTGTGAGAATTCTCATGTAAAACCAAAGTTTGCATGAGATAGGGTGTGGAAAAGTCAATGCAGGGTGGTGCAGGGAGAAGGAAGGTTCAAATTCAAACTTATTTGACTTAGTCTTAATTGGTTTCAATCAAACCAATTAATCTAGACCCAACTAGATCAGGTTAAACCCAACTAATTTATGCTTAACCCAACCCAATAAAATTCTAATCAAATTAGAAATTAATTAGGTTCAGGTCCTGATCAAATCAGGGTCAAATCTCCCATAGCGATTAGGTCATCTCATGATCTGATCGGATCAAATCCAATCGAATCCAATTCGATCGGACTTGATCAAATCCTCATTGCTCAATCAAATTGAGCTAATTAACAATCAAATTGTTAATTAATCCTCCAATAAACATAGAGTCTCAATCAAGTGGGTATTTGGTCAACAGAGTCCCATCAATATAAAACTCCTGAAGAATCCCAAACCAGTGAGACTTTTGAACCCAGTGTCCCAAACGAATCAAACTCGTGATCTTAGAGTTCCAGACCAATGGAGCTCTTGATCAGAGAGTCCAAAATGAGTAAAACTTGGAGTCCCAGTCTACTAGGACTCTTGGTCATAGAGTTTCAGATCATCAGGACTCACGATCAAAGAGTCCCAGACAAGTAGGACTCAGAGTCCCAATCCAGTGGGACTCTTGGTCATAGCGTCCCACTAGACTGAAACTCTTGACCACAGAGTCCTAGGTCATCGAGACTCAATATCAGCCATCAGATCAGGTAGAAACTCCTATTGTGTGTGACCCCATAGGTTTGAATCCTAAGCCGGTAGCACATAAACTAATTTTCTGTACCAATCGATGTGACCATCTAGCAATGGTACCTAGCATTTGAATAGGTCAAAAAATTGTAATGCAACATCGATGAACCTATGGCATATGGTTACCGTATAATTCATCCCCTTGATCTCGATGCTCAATGGATGATCTAGGGTTTACTACCAACCCTAAAATTCATCCATAGTGTATTTCAAAACTTAGCATCCATCATATGGACTACCCCAGTCGAGGATTTGCTAAATTGAAATACAGCAATGCACTTACTCCAATAGTTGGAGGGGTCCATTCCATCTTGACTTAGGCACCAACAAGTCAAGTACTTGACTGCACCTAGTAGCCTTCCATTACTGAATTAGAAATTCAGATAGTCCGGTACCTAAGTATAGTGAGTTGCTTGCAAGTCACCATGGTGATCTCAGATCTAAGGGACACATATACCCATATCCTTCACAAGCAACTCTTAGCAAAACAGAGCTCTGCTGTTGGATCACGGTCAGTGAAATGTACCCTTACACTTCACCTGCATGCCATAATAGTATCTCCATACTTCTTGTTTAAGAGGACAATCAATACTTATGGCACACAATGACCTACACTCGATACATTGTCATTCTGGATAACAACAAATCATTTGATCGTAAACTAGTTTAAAGACTAAACGATAAATCCTCCTTTGTCAAGTCTAAATAGTCCTAAGGACTTCATCATAGAAGAGCTCATTATAGGAAGATGCACAAAGTGATGAAAATGCCAAAATAATAATTTTATTTTTTAATAATTTAAGTATAATTATATTTAGCTCAACCATATACAACCTAAATGATTGACTTTAAGATATAATTTTCAACAATAGCCTCCACCTCCAATTCGAGGAATTACTTTAATTTCTTAGTGGGTACCAGAATCTATGTAGACTATACACGAGCCCAACTTTGGTTGATCAACCCATGTGCATCTATTAGTAGATTCAAAATTAATTATTTCTCTAAACAACTTCTAATAATATTGATTTTATCTCGGAGACCTAATCAGTAGGCTTTGGCCTTCACTGAAAAAGTTTGGTTAGGTCCAACCATTAACATGACCATATTTGATCTTATCTAACCAATAAATGATCAAGTCTGACTTTGGTTGGCCAATCTAACCACCATCAAAAAGACTTAACCAAATTATCATTTGATGAATGATAATTATATTAGTCAATAATCATCAGGCCTTTGGGCCTCCAATGATCATTATACTAATGAACCCATTATCACTCAACTTAATGAAAGGCTATAATTTAGTTATCTATATAACTATTTCATTTTTAAGGATCTAATAATTTTAGAGAATTTAATTAATATATTTTAAGAAGAGGGAGAAATTCAGTGAGCCAATTTTGATCCTTTCACTAACTTCATAAAGTCAGATTAAAAAGGATCTAATCTAAGTTGGCATTAGGAGCACCTAAATCAGTCAGACCGATTTACCTAACTGACATGGATGAGCCCAAATCACCAAATGATCTAATCAAAATCTAATTCACCAAGATGGCCAGGTAAGTGAGATCAGTTGAAGGGATATGCCACTAACTCATCAAAGATCGAATCAATGCGAGTAGCTCCCAATTAAAAATCATTTATTAAAGTGCCAAACTTACCTTAGATATCATCTGGTTTATTAGTTTCAATTTGACCAACCTAGTAATTTTGGGTTCATCCGCGTAGCCATGAATCAAGTCCATTTGGTTCTCGTTAAAGGTATGGACTTAACCAACTACAACTATTGTAATTGAGTCTATAGAGTCCTTGACCTAATCTAAATTAACATTTAATTAGACTTGATCAACTACTCTAAATTAGTCCATTCCTTAACTAACCTTAAATCTAGCCCAATTTACGGACCTAATTCATCTAACCCAATAACCCACAAGTTTATGTTTAATAACTTAGGGTCTTAATTCACAATTCTAGATACTAAATCATTTCACTTAATTTTAATTAAGTTTATAGGCTGAGGGTTAGGATTTGGTATTTCAAAAATATTTTTCAAATTTTGAAAGGTTCTTCACAACTTGGTATTGTTCTCCAATTAAGTTGACTCACTTCAAAATTGAATCAGCTCAATTCACAAACAATACTAGTTGTAGAGTTTAATCTAAAACTATGTATAATACATAAAAATCATGAATCAAATTAGATCTAATCTAAACTTTTATTCATGATTAAAATCTAATCCAAATCATATAATCAAATTATAAAAAATATTAGATCAAATCTATAATTTTATAATTTAATAATCTAGATTAGCACATACCAGGACAACCTATACTATAGGAGGTAAACCCTACAGTAGGACAACCTACGGTCCATGTGATCATGATTTTTAGATCTAATTAATCAGATTATTAGATTAATATTTAAATTAAATCTTAATTATCAATCTAAACATGCAAGAATATCATGTTTAGTGAACCTCGCTCTGATACCATTTGTAGAATGCAGTGCAGGATTTGCAGTGCTACTTTCGAAAAACTTTTGAAAATAGCAGAGATGCAGTAAAAAAATAATTAATCTAATTAATTATCTATTGGTCATATTAAAATATTAAATTCTACATAAAGGATCTAAATATAATATGCATGCATTCATATAGATCTGAAAAATAAAACTATGCAGCAAACTATTTACTACATCTATGTGTTAAAACATAATACCTTTTTGTGGATAGCTGATCGCCATGATCTAATCATCATCAAGAAGGTCCGCTGGTCATGACACAATCACACAAATGTCCAGCCTCCATGGATCATCCACATGAGGCTCCTGATCTTGATCAGCTCCCCACGAGTGCTAGCTCGACACTAGAATCTTTCAAGGGCTATTTTGATCGAATAGCTTCGATCTTTATCTACGGGCTTCACAGACACTTTAAGTTGTTGGTAGATGTAATAGAGAAGTAGAAGAGGTTCTTTCTGAAGTTTCGTGGGCTTTGGATGCTTGTAGCTCATGCAATGGCTTCCCGAAACCTAGGTCAAATACCTAGGACTGCACTGGCCCTAAAAACCTTGTGCCCCTTCTCCTTTGGTTTTCTCTCTCTCGAAGATGATTGAAGCCTCTTCCCATGCACCAAATGAATATCCCAAAAGTCCTCTCTTCAGAATAGATGTTGGCACATGTCCTAAGAACCTCCCCTTTTAATATTGAACTAAGAACAACTTCTATGCATGTGGGGAACCAAAAACTAGTTTGAATGCTAATTTGAATTCAAAACTATTTTTAATTCAAACTTCATCCAAACTAATTCAAACTTACTTAGGACATGTGAATGATTTGTGTGCCCACTCTTCAGCAAGAAAAAATCCATGAGAAACCCCTTTCACGTGGAGATAATAGGCATACACAAGTTTAGGTGGTGCAAGGATAAGATATGGTTGTTGCTGATCAAAATTCAAACTCTTTTTGAATTTGAATGGCAACTAACCATAACTTATCCCTTGAGGAAGTGGAAAGACCATTCAAAACATCTTATGTGCATGGGAAAAAGCATATGAGAGAATTAATTCAGAATTTAAATCGAGAGTGGGGTTTAAATGTGGCGCATGGGAAGACTAGTCAAACTAGTCTTTGAATTCTAAACTTCAACCAACTGAACCAACCCAATCAAAATTGGTTATGTTCAATTAGACTAAATTAAACCCAACATATTCAGGCATAATTAGGCTCAATTATATCCCAACAAATCAGAAATTGATCAAGCCCAACCCCTGATCTAATCAGGGATCAAATCTTCTCGGTGATTAGGTCATCACATAACCTAATTGAGTCAAACTCAACTGAATCCAATTCAATTAGACTTGAATCAAAAATAATTACTCAATCAAATTGAGTTAATTAGTGATAAAATTATTAATTAAACCTCTCATGAATACAGAGTCCAAATTTGATGGATATCCAGACAATAGAGTTCATCAATATGAAACCCTAATCGAAGAGTTTCAGTCCTATGGGACTCTTGATCCCGATGTCCAAAATGAATGGAACTTACGATCACAGAGTCTATACTCTTGATCAAAGAGTTCAAGACAAGTAGGACTCAGTGTCCTAGTGCTATAGGACATTTGGTCCAAGAGTCCTAGTCAATAGATTAGCTAGAAACTTCTAGTGTGTGTGACTCCGTAGGTTCGAATCTAAGTTGGTAGCACAGGAACCACTTTCTGTACTAATTGAAGTGACCATCTAGCAATGGTACCCAATATCTGGATAAGTCAAATAGTTGCAATCACAACAATTAGAACCTACGTGAATATGGTTATCGTAAAATTCATCCCTATGACCTTTATGTAATAGATGACTTAAGGTTAGACTGTCAATCCTAGAAAATACATCCGTGTCATATCTCAAAGCAATTAGTCCCGTGACTCCTCACTAAGACTATCCTGGCCAAGGCTTTACTAAATTAAAACATAATTGAACATAGCTTCTAAAATCAGAAGTGGTTAATCCCTCTTTATACATACACCGAGCCCTCAAGTACTTAACTGTGCCTAAAAATTTTTCATCACTGAATTAGAAATTTAGATAGTCCGACACCAAAGCACAGTGAGTTTCTTGAAAGTCACCATGGTGATCTCAGATCAGAGAAATACTTATACCCATATTCCATCGAAGCTAATCTTAATAGGAGAAAAGCTCCAGAGTTGGTCACGTTCAGTGCAGATGTACCCATACATCTTACTTGCATGTCATACCAGTATCTCAACACTCCTTGGTTGTGAGGATAACCAACCTATATGGCATATAATAATCTATACTCGATAAATGTTGTCATCCTCAGTAACAACATATCATTTGATCATGAATAATTTAAGGACTAAATGACAAATCCTCCTTTATAGAATTTAGATAGTCTTAAGGACTTCATCACAACACCTGAGTTCATTAGAAGATAACAAAATTTATGATGAAAAATGCTAAAATAACTCTTATTAATTTATAATTCATATACCATTATAAAAGTATAGTCCAACCATCAAAGGTTGATGATTGGCTTTGGGACACATTCCCAACACTAACTGATAAGTTTGCCCTGCCCGAGGTGATAGACCAGATGGCCAATCTTGACCATACGTAGCTTATCTGGGATTTCTTCAGGACCTTCCTCAAGGTAATCGCCCTATCGATTTCTCTTTTTTTTCCTTTTCATTTTTTTCATGCATAACATAGTCTATTTATTACAATCAGATTACCAAATACTCGTACACATCAAAATGATGAATCGATTGAGATCAGAGGCACTGAAGGCTCAGGAAGACTTGCAAGCCGAAGTTGATCACCATTGAAAAGTAGCCGTCGACCGTCTCTCGAAGAAGAAGGTGGTTGAAGTTGAGGGTCTATGGGAGAAGCTCAGAAAAGAGGAGCTCACTTCGATGGAGCTACAGGCTGCTCTGGCCCTAGTAGAGGAGAGGAGGAAGAAGGCCGAGGCTAGGGTCAATGAGCTGAAGGATTAAGCCTCGAAGTAGATCCTGAAGGTGAAGATTCAGGCTATGGAGGAGTTTAAGGTCTCTTCTGAAATGAGAAACCTGAACATGACCTTCGGCTAGGAAGCCTTTCAAAAGGGGTATGAACTTTATGAGGATCGAGTGGCCGCTAAGTTCTCCAAACTCAATCTCAACTTCTTATTTGGGAAGGTCCTTGATGAATAGACAGGGCCATCCACTGCTACGGCTGACCCCTCACCCGCCAAAGTCATCCCCGAGCCTTTTGAACCTATCGTCGACGTGCCTGAACCCGTACCGAAGATGGAGATAGCAAAAAGCACCCCGACCTCATCCGCCGTTGTTCCTCCCAAGGTCTAAGATCTTAAATAATTATATTTTATTTCTTTCTAATGTATATTCAAATATTTTGAGAAATGAAAATGAGTTTTCTTCTTCTTATACTTTTGCTGTGGTGAATATTATTCAGAATCCCTCTAGTGACCAAAGTCAAGGTCAATCATCCTTGACCAGCATCGAACCACCTTTCAAGGGTATCCCTTTAAGGCCTATAGTGAAGGGTTTGAAGAGGAAAATCAATCATCTAAAGAAAAAATTGAAGAAAGTGGAAGACGAGCTCCAAAGATCTAGAAAAAGTGCTTCGAAGGCGATGATTGAAGTCACTCATCTTTGCAAGTTGCACATGAAAGACTCTGTGAGCTTCAACATCAAGAAGGGTAACTTCGAGAGAGAGTTGATCGAGGTTAGAAAAAGCGCTAGTGACAAGTCTTGGACTTTAACTACGAAGGTCGACTTCCTCGAAACCTAGCTCAAGATGGTGAAAGAAAAGCTTTGCCTATTGGAGGAAAGTTTGCCATGGTCTTCTGACAAGGCTCGGTATGAATGGGACTGGTTGCAGAGATTTTCTACCCTCTAGAAGCAACTACATGATGTCAAGCTTGCCTATGAGACCTACCGATTGAGCTGGTACGAGAGGATATCCTCATTGGAGCAGAAGCTCCGTGCCACTAATAATGAGGTGGCCCTATTTCAATAGCAGCTCGTCGATAGTTATTAGTCCGACATCAGTAGGGAGTCGGAGGAGATCACCTCTCTAAAGAGGATCGTAGATGAACTCTTGGAGTTGGTCAGGATGGAGAAAGTCGAAGTCCAGCGACTAGAGCTTTAGTTGATTTACGAGCAATAGAATGTTAAGGATGCTGAAACTGAATTAGAGGTTCTAAGGAAGAGATTGCAAGCGTCAGAACAAAACTACTGGAGGGCTGATAGGATGTTTTGCGATAACTTGATGAGGAGAAAAGAGCTTAAGAAGGAGATCGTCAGCCTAAAGAAATCTTTGGTGATGGCTAGCAGTCCGAAGTCCAAAAAATTTGATCCTTCTTAGAACTTTGATTTTCTCCATTTTTTATTGTAATTGGTCTTGCAGATCCTTGCCTTGTAACCAACTTTTTCTTTAATAAAGCTATACTTTCTTCAATCATCCTTTTGTTCTGCTTATGTTCAATGTTCACTCACCTCTTCATTTCCTTTATTTTTTTCTTGTTTCTCATAATCGAAGGTCTTCTTACGTGTCAGGACGAGATTCTCCTTCCATTCTTGGCACAGTTAGCCTTCCATTATTAAGACCAGGTCCTCCTCCTATCCCTGACAAAGGTATAGGGATATAGAAGGGCTGTTATAAGGACCTCTTCTCTTGTTCTGTCTTAAATAATCAAAGGCCTTCATCACCCATATCAGGAAGAGGTTGTCCACCTATTTCCAATATGGTTGGCTTTTCTTATCCTCCTATCAGGATAAGATTCTCCTCCTATTCCTGATAGAGTTGGTATTCTTTTGTTCGGATGAGGTCCTCCTCCTATTTCTAACAAAGATATAGGAGCACAAAAGGATCATTGCAAAGGCCTCTTCTCTCCTTCTATCTTAAATAATCAGAGGTCTTCATCATCCATGTCAAGATAAGGTCCTCCTCCTATTTCTGACATGGTTAGTCTTTGTTATCCTCCTATCAGGATGAGATTCTCCTCCTGTTTCTAATGGAGTTGGCACTCTTTTGTTAGGGCAAAGGTTCCTCCTCCTGTTCCTTAATAAAGATATAGGGACACCAAAAGGACTTGGTTGCAAGGGCTCCTTCCCTCCTATCTTAAATAATCAGAGGTCATCATCATCCATGTCAGGATGAGATCCTCCTCCTTTTTCTGACATGGTTGATCTTTTTTATCCTCCTATCAGGATGAGGTTCTCCTCGTATTCTCGATGGGGTTGGCCTTCCTTTGTTAGAATGAGGTCCTCCTCCTATCCCTAACAAAAGTATAGGGACACAAAAGGGCTGTTTAAGGGCCTCTTCTCTTTTGTCTTAAATAACTTGAGGTCTTCATCAGCCATGTTAGGATTGTGAGCTCAGAAGTGGCATTCCCAAGTATTGAAAATAGGAGAAGGTAGGTCATGGGAAGATGGGAGCGAGCCGGAAGAAGAATCAATCTCAATAGTAAAGTTCAGAAACTGGGCTGGCTCACTTTGAAATTGAGCCAACTCAGTTGAAAACTGGATCAGCTCAGTCTAGGACTAGATCGACTAGGTCTCAAAGAAAAATTTAGATAGAGAGTAGCATTTTCGGAGTGTTGGCATGGTACACAATTGGGTCGGCTCGGTCCTCAGTTTGGGACTGAGCCAACCCAATCGTAGGTTAGTCGGCTTAGTCTGAAACTAGGTCGGCTCAGTTTTCATGGGTTATTATTTTATGAACGTGGGTTGTTTGGGTTTGGAGAATTTTTCTACGAGCTTGAACTTGATCCTTTGTAAAGTATATATACTAAAAATAGGTCAAGGTTGTAAGAGTGTTGAAATATACTGAATAAAAGCTCTTTTCTTCTGAAAATCTCTTCTTCTCTTCTTCTTTATTTCTTGATTTATTTGATCGTGCTTTCGTAGAGATCTCTGAGAAGTACTTTCTTGTTGCTTGGCTAATCATCGATGGCTATGCCGATCCATGTGGAAAGAGTGCATATTTTCAACATTTGGTATCAGAGCGGTGTTGCATGGAAGGAAGAAAGACACCTAGGATTTACTACATCCAGATTCTGTTGCATCATGTTTTATCCTAAAACTTTTAGTTTACTTTGTGGTTATCTCTAGATTGATGTGAAGATTATTTACACGGAGGAACGATGATATAGAAGTTTAGAAAGAGGATCTAGGACTAGTTAGATCTTTTATGAAAGGTAGTTTTACTGGTGTATGATCGTGAAGGGTGTTAGAGATCTGTTCTTAACTTGTTTGAAGTCATGGGATCAAGTAGATTCAAGGTGGATTTTGAGAAGTTCGGCAGCAAGAAAAACATTATCCTTTGGCAGCAAAGAGTAAAGGACTTGTTGGTTTAGCAGAGGATCCACAAGATCTTAACAAAAGAAAGGTTGGAAAAGATCAGTACTGAGGATTAGGAAGAGTTAGAGAAAATTGCTTTTAGCATAATCTGAATGTGCTTGGTCGATCAGGTTTTGCTCAAGATTTGCACAGAGACTATGACAAAGGAGCTCTAGGAGAGACTGGAGAACACATACACAAGAAAGAACATGACGAATAAGCTATGGTTGAAGAAATAACTGTATAGTCTGAGGATGCCCGAAGGTGGAGATCTTATTGCACATATGCAAAGGTTCAATCAGGTGTGTTCTGAGGTGATGAGTTTAGATGTGAAGATCAACGAGGAGGATCGGGCATTACTACTATTATGTTCTCTCCTAGGTTCGTATAATGGTCTCATAACAACTCTAGTTTATGGGAAAGAGACCCTAAACTATGAAGAGATTGTTGGTGTGCTCAAATCAAATGAGCAAAGGGAGAAAATCTGTAAGGAAGATCCTAAGTCTGAGATCTTGACTATGAACGAAAGATAGGGAAGATCAAATGAGAAGACAAGAGGAAAATCCAAGGGCAATTCAAAGTCTCACGATCAGAGGAAGATGATATTGAAATGTTATAAATATCATCAGTCTGAATACCTAAGGAGAGATTATCCCCTTTTAAGATCAGAAAAAGGGAAGGCCAGCAAGGGAGATGATATAGCTTCTGTAAGCAGTGAAGAAGACCTGTTAGTTGTATTAGATGGATCTATAGAGTGCGATACTATGTGGGTATTAGATTTAGCATGCTCGCATCATTATACTTCTCATCAGGAGTGGTTTGCTACCTACCAAAAGGCCGATGGTGGAAGTGTCAGCCTTAGAGATGATCACCCATGCAAAGTAGCTGGAATTGGCTCTATCAGGATGAGGATGTATGATGGAATCATTTGTACATTATCAAATGTCAGGCATGTACCGGAGTTGAAAAAGAATTTGATTTCTTTGGACTACTTGGAGGAGCAGGGTTATGCTTTTAGTAGCCAGGCTGAGAGTGGATGTCTAAAAATTTTCAAGAAAGCTTTGATGGTGATGAGAGATAGAAGACTGAGCAATAATCTTTACAAAATAGAAGGTTTAGTGGTAAATGATAGTGCAGAGGTGCTAGCAGTGGCATAGGAGGAGTAGATTTTATATTGACTCTGGCACTATCGAATGGATCATATAAGTGACCATGGACTCAAAGAACTAAGCAGAAGAGGTATGATCCCAGCCCTAAAGAAGGAGGGCACAGATCTTTGTGAGCTGTGTATCTTTGACAAATAGCTTAGGATGAAGTTTGCCAGAAGTACCAAGCGCAGCGAGGGAGTGCTGGAGTTAGTGCACTCGGATGTGTGGGGACCAGCTCCTGTATCAACTAGAGGTGGGGCAAAATACTTTATTATTTTTATTGATGATTTTTCAAGGAAGGTATGGATTTATCTAATTAGAGAAAAATCAGAGGTGTTTGCTCGGTTCAAAGCTTAGAGAGCTGAAGTGGAGAAGGAGTCAGGAAGATAGATAAAATGTTCGAGGTCGGACAATGGAGGAGAGTATACTAGCCTGGAGTTTAGGAGGTATTATGAGGAAAATGGCATCAAACGGCACTACACGGTGAGGATGACTCCCCAGCAGAATGGTGTCATGTAGAGGATGAATCGAACACTGATCGAGAAGGCACGAAGTTTGAGACTACAGACATCACTCCCAAAATTCTTTTGGGGTGATGCTCTAACTTTTTCCTATTTTCTTATGAACAAGTTCCCTCATTATAAGCTGAATGGAGGCATTCTAGAAGAGGTCTGGAGTGAGAAGAAGATGGAGCTTGGCCACTTGAAAGTCTTTGGTTGCACAGCCTATGCACATGTGGAGGCAATCGAGAGGAGCAAATTAGATTCGAAATCTCAAAATATGACATTCATAGGATATCCACAAGGAGTCAAGGGATACCTACTATGGGACTCTCAGGCACAGAAGTCAGTGATCAGTAGGGACGTTATCTTTGATGAGAAGAGCATCTTAAGGAGGTTTGGGATAGATGGAACTGGAGAAATAAAGGTGAACAGCGGTGGTCAGTCAGAGAATGATGGCATGCAGGTTACATCCACTTACAGGAGTGTTTCTATTGAGGTGGAGCTGGGAAGAAAAGTATTATCTTAGATTGAAAATCAGCATGGAGGGCCGACAGTTCAGACAGATGTGCAGAAGTAGCCACAGACATCAGGTAGAGATGTGCCAGTGGGAATGGCTTTGCACAAATTCTAGCGTACTATTAGGAGACCGATCAAATATGGCATTGATGAGGTTATCTTTTATGCACTCATCACTGCTAATGAAGATCCAGAGAATTTTGTAGAGGCCATGGAGATTGAGGATCATGATTCATGGATGTAGGCCATGATGGAGGAGATGGAATCACTTGAGAAGAATCAGACTTGGCAGCTGGTGGATCTTTCAAAGGGTGCTTGACCTATTGGCTCAAAGTGGGTGTTCACAAAGAAAGAAGCACCTTCAGAACAAGGTAGAATCAGATTCAAAGCAAGACTTGTAGCAAAGGGATACTCAAAAAGGGAAGGGACTGACTACATAAAAATTTTCTCTTTTGTGGTGCGTCATACATCTATTCAAGTTTTGCTATCACTGGTGGCACAGCATAACATGGAATTGAAATAGATGGATGTGAAGAGGGCCTTCCTTCATTAAACTTTGGAGAAAAGAATCTACATGAAGCAGCCAGATGGTTTCATAGAGATGGGACAGGAAGAAAAGGTGTGTTTACTCAGAAAGTCTTTATATGGCTTGAAACAATCCTCTTGTCAGTGGTATCGAAGATTTGATAGCTTTATCTTGAGCCTAGATTTCAGCAAATGTGAACTTGATTGTTGTATCTATGTCAAAGATGTAGATGAGGAGGATGCCCTATACCTATTATTGTATGTAGATGATATGCTTATAGCCAGTAGAAGCATGGATGCTATGAAAAGGTTGAAAAGGGCATTATCATTTGAATTTGAGATGAAAAATTTGGGTCCAACTGAGAAAATTCTTAGAATGAAGATTTGTAGAGATAGGTACAAAGGAGTGCTCCATTTGTCACAAGAAAAGTATATCCAGAAGATTCTGAAGAGGTTTGGGATGGAGAAGGCTAAACTTGTAGAGATGCCATTGCCGAGCCATATGTCTCTCTCCAAGTTATAGTGCCCCCAATCAGAAGAGGAGAGAGAGTATATGGAATGAGTTCCTTATGCAAATGTCGTAGGTAGTGTGATGTACACTATGGTGTACTATAGATCAGATATAGCACATACTGTGAGCACGGTTAATAGATACATGGCTAACCCTAGGAAGAAATACTGGAAAGCATTGAAATGGATATTGAGATATCTGCATGGAACAAGGAATTATGGTTTGATGTTTGGTGGGCAGCTAGGAGGATTTGGAGAACAATCTATGAAGATGTGTGAAGGTTCAAGTCCTCTGAAAGGATTTGTTGATGCAAATTATGCCGGTGATCTTGATACAAGGAGGTCTACTACTGGATACCTCTTCTATGTATATGATAGACCGATGTCTTGGAGATCAATCCTTCAGCCAATCATAGTCTTATCTACCACAGAGGATGAGTACATTGGGATAACGAAGGATGCAAAGAAAACCCTTTGACTTAGGAGGCTGATTGATGAGTTGGGGGTGGAGCAGAGAAAGGTTACACTATTCAATGATAGTCAGAGTGCTCTATTATTGGCACAGAACCTAGTCTATCATGTGTGCATAAAATATATAGACGTGAGGTACCACAGGATCAGAGAGTTGGTGGAGGAAGGTGAAGTGGAACTGATGAAGGTTCATACTAAGGAGAGTCAATCTAATGCACTCATGAAGGTACTCCTCAGAGATAGCTTTCAGATATGTGTGGTATGGATGGGTCTGTTAAGAAGAGATGAGTTCATAAGAACTTGAAAGCACCAAGGTGGAGAATGTGAGCTCAGAAGTGGCACTCTCAAGTCTTGAAAACGTGAGAAGATAGGTCATGGAAAGATGGGAGCGAGCCAAAAAAAGAATCAGTCTCAATAGTAAAGTTCAGAAACTAAGCCGGCTCACTCTAAGACTAAGTTAGCTCAGTTGGAAACTAGGTCAGCTTAGTCCAAGACTGGGTCGGCTAGATCTCAGAGAAAAATTTAGATAAAGAGCAGTATTTTCAAACTATTGGCATGGTACACAACTGGGTCGGCTCAGTCCAGCCGACCTAATCGTAGGTTAGCCGGCTCAGTTTTCATGGATTATTATTTTATGTATGTGGGTTGTTTGGGTTTGGGGAGTTCTTTTATGAGCTTGGGCTTGATCCTTTGTAAAGTATATATACTAAAAATAGGTCAAGGTTGTAAGTGTGCTGAAATATACTGAATAAAAGCTCTTTTCTTTTAGAAATCTCTTCTTCTCTTCTTCTCTATTCCTTGATTTATTTGATCGTGCTTCTATAGAGATCTCTGAGAAGTACTTCCTTGTTGCTTGGCTAATCACCGTTGGCCACGTCGATCCATATGGAAAGAGTGCATATTTCCAACAAGGATAAGATCCTCCTCTTGTTCTAAAAATGGTTAGCCTTTTTCATTCTCCTATCAGGACGAGGTTCTCCAGCTATTCTGGATGGGGTTGGCCTTCCTTTATTAAGACGAGATCCTCCTCCTTTCTCTAACAAATATATAGGGGCACAAAAGGACCATTGCAAGGGCCTCTCCCCTCCTATCTTAAATAATCTAAGGTCTTCATCACCCATTTCAGGATGAGGTCCTCCTCCTACCTGACATGGTTGGCCTTTTTATCCTTCTATCAAGATGAGGTTCTCCTCCTATTCCTGATGGGATTGGCTTTTCTTTGTTAGGATGAGGTCCTCCTCCTATTCCTAATAAAGATATAGGAACACAAAAGGATCATTGCAAGAGCCTCTTTCCTTCTTCTACCTTAAATAATTGGAGATCTTCATCACCCATGTCAGGATGAGGTCCTCCTGTTCTTGACATGGTTGGCCTTTTTTATCCCCCTATCAGGATGAGTTTCTCCTCCTATTCTTGATGAGATTGGTCTTTTTTTGTTAGGATGAGGTTCTCCTCCTATCCCTAACAAAAGTATTGGAGTACAAAAGGACCGTTGCAAGGGTCTCTCCTCTCCTCCTGCCTTAAATAATCAAAGGTCTTCATCATCCGTGTCAGAACAAGGTCCTCCTCCTGTTCTTGATACTATTTGTTTAATCCTTAAAATTATTCATGACCAAATGATATGTTGTTACTTAAGATGACAATATTTATCGAGTATAGATCATTGTGTGCCATATAGATTGGTTGTCCTTGTAACGAAGAAGTGTTGAGATACTAGTATGGCATGCAAGTGAGATGTATGGGTACATCTGCACTGAACATGATCAATTGCAGAGCTTTTCTACTATCAAAATTTGCTCTGATAGAATATGGGTATAACTATCCCTCCGACATGAGATCACCATGGTGACTTCCAAACAACTCATAGTGCTTTGGTATCGAACTACCTGAATTTCTAATTTAGTGATGAAAGATTTTTAGGCATAGTTAAGTACTTGAGAAGTTGGTGCATGTATCAAGATGGGATTGACCACTCTTGGTTTCAGAAACTGTGTTCAATAGTATTTCAATTTAACAAAGCCTTGGCCAGGATAGTCCTTGTGAGGGGTTACAAAACTAATTGCTTTGAGACATGATTTGGATGTATCTTTTAGGGTTGACAGTCAAACTCTAAAGTCATCCTATGCATAGAGGTCAAAGGGATGAATTATATGGTAACCATATTTGCATAGGTTCTTAATGTTGCGATTGTGACTATTCTACCTATCCGGATGTCGGGTACCATTGCTAGATGTTCACTTTGATTAGTACAAAAATTAGTTTTTGTACTACCGGCTCAGGTTCGGACCTATGAAGTCACATACATTAGAGGTTTCTACCTAATCTAATGGCTAGTGAAGAGTCCCACTCGACTGAGACTCTATGGTCAAGAGTCCCATTGGACTGGGACTCTTCGATCGGGAGTCCTACTAGGTTAGGACACTGAGTCTCAATGTCTAGGAGTCTATGGTCAAGAGTCCCACTGAATTAGGACTCTTCGTTCAAGAGTTCTACTGCTCTGAGATTCTGAATCCTACTTTTCTAAAACTATATGATTGAGGAATATGATGCTACAATCATGAGTTCCACTTGTTTAAGACATCGAGATCAAGAGTCCCACTGGTTTGGGACTCTTCGATCAAGAATTTCATTTTGATGGGACTCTATTGTCCGGACATCCACTAGATTTGGATTCTAAATTTATGAGAGATTTTATTAGTAATTTTATCACTAACTAACTTAATTTGATTGAGCAATTATTTTTGGATCAAGTCTAATTGAATTAGATTCAGTTGGGTTTGACCCGATTAGGTTATGAGATGACCTAATCACTGAGGAAGTATGATCCCTGATTTGATCAAAAGTTGGGCTTAATTAATTTTTGATTTGATTAGGATTTAACTAAGCCTAAATTAGTTGGATTTAATCTAGTCTAATTGGAGCTAACCAATTTTGATAGGGTTGGTTCAATTGGATGAGAGGTTTTAAGATTGGTTTGACCTAGTCTTGACATATGCCACATCACCCTTGTTTGTGCCATTCTATTCTCCACAAGAAAAGGTTTCTCATGAATGTTTTCCCATACAAAGAGGGCTGATGCACCTCCTTTCCACGTCCCAGAGAGATAAGGTAAGATTAGTTTCCATTCAAATTCAAATAAAGTTTGAATTTGAATGAAACAACTCCTTTATCTTGCCTTTTCTCCATGCCACCTTCTCTTGTGCACCCTCTATAAAGTTTTTAGAATTTTTTCTAGGTGAAAGTTTTTGTAAGACTCCTCTCCTTTGGTACATGATCCCTTCCATAGCCTAAAGAAAATAATAAAAAAAATTTGAGAAGAAAAATTGAGGGAAAAAACTTGGTGCTAAGGTTTGGGTGCTGCGCAGCCCTAGTTCATGATCTAGGGTTCCTATTTTGTTTTTGTAAGATCTAAGTGTCAGATCATTACAAGATTTTGTGGAGTGCTTCCTCATCCTCTCTTCTACCCCTGCGACTGATCCAGAGCATCCAAAGTTATGATGGAGGGAGATCCAAATTGTTCGATCAGATCTAGCCATCAGGAGCATTCTTCGTCGAGCTAGCACTAGGAAGGAGCTGATCAGGATCAGGAGCCTTGTGTGGACGATCCATGGAGGCTAAACATTTGTGTGGTTACATCATGACCAGTGGACCTCCTATACAATATCAAATCATGATGATCGACTATCCACATAAGGTATTATGTTCTGAACAAGTAGATGTAGTAAACTATTTACTACATAGTTTTCCTTTTCAGATCTATATAAATGCATGCGTATTATGTTAAGATTCTTTTATGTATGGTTTATTAATCTGATATAATCAGTAATTAATTAATTTAATTAATTAATTTTTACTATAATTTTATTATTTTTGAAAAAAATTTTAAAAGTAGCACTACAAACCCTGCACTGTTCCCTTCAAATGGTATCAGAGCCAGGTTCGCTAAACATGATATGCTTGCATGTTTAAATTTATAATTTAGGTTTGATCTAAATATTAATCTAATAATCTAATTAATTTGATCTAAAAATTAAAATCTAGATCGCACGGACTGAAGGTTGTTCTACTATAGGGTTTACCCCCTATAGTGAAAAAGTTATCCTAGTACGTTGCTGATCTAAATAGTTAATCATAAAACCTTAGATCTGATCTAATATTTTTATGATCTAATTAAATTAGGCTTTAATCTAATTTTTTACCATGAATACATGTTTAGATAGCATCTAAAGTTTGATTCATGATCTAGTGTTATGTAGTGTACATAGTTTTAGATTAAATCCTACAACTAGTGTTATTTATGAATTGAGCTTATTCAATTTTAAAGTGAGTCGACTCAATTGCTGAATAATACTAAGTTGTAAAAAAATTTTCAAAATTTTAAAAAATATTTTCAAAATGTCGAACCCTAACCCTCAACCCATAAACTTAATTAAAATTAAGTGAAATGATTTAGTGTCTAGAATTGTGAATTAAGATCCTAAGTCATTAATCATAAATTTATGGATTATTGGGTTAGATGGATTAGGTCCATAAATTGGGTTAGACCTAAGGTTAGTTAAAGAATGGACTAATTAAGAGTAGTTGATCAAATCTAATTAAATGTAAATTTAGATTAGGTCAAGGACTCTATAGACTCAATTACAATAGTTGTAGTTGATCAAGTCCATGCCTTTAATGAGAACCAAATGGACCTGATTCATGACTACGCGGTCGAACCCATAATTACTAGATTGATCAAATTGAAACTAATGAACTGGATGGTGTCTAAGGTAAGTCTGGTAGACTAGACCAGTGGATTTTAATTAGGAGCTACTCGCACTGATTCGGTCTTTGACGAGCTAATGACATATCCCTTCCACTGATCTCACTTACTTGATCATCCTAGTGAGTTAGATTTTGATTGGATCACTTGGTGATTCGGACTCACCCATGTCAATTAGGTAAATCAGTCTAACTAATTTAGGTGCTCCTAATGCCAACTTAGATTAGATCCTTTTTTATCTGATTTGGTGAAGTTAGTGGGAGGATCAAAATTGGCTCATTTTTCTTAAATAAGTTAACTAAATTCTCTAAAATTATTAGGTCCTAAAAAACAAAATAGTTATATAGATAATTATATCATAGCCTCCCATTAAGTTGAGTGATAATGGGTTCATTAATTTAATAATCACTGGTGACCCAAAGGTCTGGTGCTTATTGATTAATAAAATTATCATTCATAAAATGATGATTTGGTTAAGTCTTTCTGATGGTGGTTAGGTTGGCTGACCAAAGTCGGGCCTGATCATTTATTGGTTAGATAAGATCAAATATAGTCATGTTAATGGTTGAACCTAATCAGACCTTTTTAGTGGAGGCCAAAGCCTACTGATTAGGTCTCTAGGGTAAAATTGATATTACTAAAAATTGTTTAGAGAAATAATTGGTTTCGAACCTACCCATAGGTGCATATGGGTTGACCAACCAAAGTTGGGCTCGTGTGTAGTCTATGTGGATTCTATTACCCACTAAGGAATTAAAGTAATTCCTTCAATTGGAGATAGAGGCTACCAATTCATCTAAAATAGTGGAAGAACCTTTAGACTAAAGTCTAAATTTTTAGAATAATTGATTCATATACTAATTAGGTTTGGTTTCTCCTTTTGTACAAAAATGGCCACTAACCTATCGCTCTGGTCATTGTTAAATAATGATAAATTAATGAGATCCAACTATGATAGCTGGTATCATAAGTTGAAAATCATCCTAGAGTATGAGCAGATCCTTTATGTCGTAACGGATCCTGCACCTAAGAAGCCAGCTTCGAATGCTAGAGAAGTAGTATGAGACACTTATCAGAAGTGGCTCAACGACCGCACCATCGTTCAATGTATAATGTTGGCGGTAATGAACGACAAGTTCAGCCACAGGTTCCAAAATGCCCAGCCACAGGAGTGTTAGGAATGTGTCCTAAAGCCAATCGTTAGTCTATTGATGGTTGGGCCATACATTTATAATTGTATATAAATTATAAATTAATAAAAGTTATTTTAGCATTTTTCATCATAAATTCTATTATCTTCTAATAAAGCTCGGTGTTGTGATGAAGTCCTTAGGACTATCTAGATTTAAGCAGGATTTATCGTTTAATCCTTAAATAGTTCATGACCAAATGATACGTTGTTACTTAGGACGATAATGTTTATTGAGTATAGATCGTTGTGTGCCATATAGGTTGGTTGTTCTCATACCCAAGAAATATTGAGACACTGATATGGCATGCAAGTGAGATATATGGGTACATCTACACTGAATGTGACCAACTCTAGGGCTTTTCTCCTATCAAGATTAGCTCCGATGGAATATGGATATAAATATTCCTCCGATCTGAGATCACCACGGTGACTTTCAAGCAACTCACTATATTTTGGTATCAAACTACCTGAATTTCTAAATCAGTAATGAAAGGTTTCGGGATATAGTCAAGTACTTATGGAGTCGATGCATGTATCAAGATGGGATTAACCACTCCTAATTTTAGGAGCTGTGTTCAATTGTATTTTAATTTAGCAAAATCTTGGCCAGGATAGTCTTAGTGAGGAGTCACGGACTAATTGCTTTGAGATACAACATGGATGTATTTTTTAGGGTTGACAGTCTAATCTTGAGTCATCTATTATATAGAGGTCATTGGGATGAATTATACGGTAACTATATTCATGTAGATTTTGAATGTTGTGATTATGATTATTCGATCTATCCGGATGTCGGGTACCATTGCTAGATGGTCACTTCAATTAGTATAAAAATTAGATTCTATGCTACCCGCTTAGGTTCAGACCTACGGAGTCACACACACTAGAGGTTCCTACCTGATTTGATGGTTGGTGAAGAGTCTCACTTGACTAAGACTCTATGGTCAAAAGTTCCATAGGACTGGGACTCTTTGATCGGGAGTCCTACTGGGTTAGGACATTGAGTCTCAATGTCTGAGAGTCTGTGGTCAAAAGTCCCACTGGACTGGAACTCTTCGACCAAGAGTTTCACAACTTTGAAACTCTGAGTTATACATATCTGGGACTCTGTGATTGAGAGTTGGGACTCCACAATCATGAGTTGCACTTATTTCGGACTCCGCGATCAAGAGTTTCACTAGTTTAGGACTCTTCGATCAAGAGTTTTATTTTGATGGGACTCTATTGTCTGGACACCCATTGAATTTGGACTCTAATTTTATGAGAGGTTTTATTAGTAATTTGATCACTAATTAACTCAATTTGATTGAGTAATTATTTTTGGTCCAAGTCCAATTGAATTGGATTCAATTGGGTCTGACCCGATTAGGTCGTTGGTTGATCTAATCGTCGAGGAGGTTTGAATCCTGATTTGATCAGAGGTTGGGCTTGATCAATTCCTAATTTTATTAAAATTTAATTAATCCTAATTAAACCTAAATGTGTTAGATTTAAATTAGTCTAATTGGGCCTAATCTATTTTTAATTGGTTGGTTCAAATTTGAATTTCAAAGACTAGTTTGACTAGTCTTCTTTCCCTGCGCCATTTAACCCACACCCACTTAAAAATTTAATCTAATTCTCTTGTGATTATTTCCCATGTACAAAAGATATTTTGACTAGGTCTCTCACATTGCAAATGGATAAGGTTTGGTTGTTATTTGTTTTGATTTGAATGAGATTCTAACTTGGATAAAAAACAACCTCTACCTTATCCATGCGCCACCCTTCTCTTGTGCGACACTTTTACTATACAAGAAAAGGTTTCTCATGATTCCTTTCCATGCCAAAAGAAGTTCATGCCCAGCCTTTCTCACATACCTTGTGGATAGGATCAGATGGTTTGGAGATTGAATTCAAAATGAGTTCGAATTTATCCTAACAACCAACCCGATCTATCTCTCCATGCGTTGTCTACACTCTTTGGCACAAAATAAATAGGAGGAATTTTTAAGACATGAAAGAACTGATCTAAGATTGAGAGAGGATTTCCATGAGCCTCCTGGTGCATGAGAAAAAGTTCGAAAAAAATCCCGTGAGGAGAAAAACTAGAGAAAGGCTAGCGTAGGGTTTCAAGGTGCATTTGACCAAGGGATTTGACCTAGGATTTGGGAATCCATTTCATGAGCTACGAGTGTCAAAAGCCCATTAAATTTTGTGGAGAACCTCCTCTTCCTCTCTACTACATCTACTAGCAACTCAGAGTATCTGTGAAGCCCATAGATGAGGATCGAAGGTGTTCGATCAAAACAGCCCCTGAAAGACTCCTGTGTCAAGCTAGCACTTGTGTGGGAGCCGATCAGGATCAGGAGCCTCGTGTGGAAGATCCGTGGAGGTCAAACACTTGTGTGGCTGCATTGTGACTAGCAAAACTTCTTGATGATGATCAAATCACTATGATCAACTATCCATGAAAAGATATTATATTCTAAACACATAGATGTAGTAAATAGTTTACTACATAGTTTTATTTTCAGATCTATTGATGTATGCATGCATATTATGTTTAGATCCTAATATGTAAAGTTAAATAATCTGATATGATCAGTGGATAATTAATCAAATTAATTATTTTTCCAATGCTTCTTTACTATTTTCGAAAAATTTTTGAAAATAGCATAGCAAACCCTGCACTGTTTCCTTCAAGGAGATGCTTCAAATGTTGAATGACTCCGTTGGCATGCCTGATGATGTTGAAAGGCACAAAATAAGTTATGCAATTTTCAATGCTCAGATGAGGGATGGGGCCTCAGTCACCGATCATGTATTGTATATAATTGAGATGATTGAGTGCCTTAGCAAGTTGGGCTTTCTCCTGCATGAGCAGCTCGGTAAAGATTGTTAGATATATGTGCCCTAGAAGCCAGAATTGGCTGACACTTGTAATACACTTCTAGGGGCAAAATTATAATTTTGACTATAATTAATGAAATGGATTATTTTCTATCACACCTATGTATTTAGTGTCTGTGATACATCCTTTGAGTTAATGGTAATGATAATTCATATTTTCAAGAGTTGAAAATTTAAGACATGAATAATCATTATTAACTCATAAACAGCTCCCGACCATAGGATCATCATGAGGATGGTGATTGATCCGGAAGGTTGGTGTACAATCGCTTCTCTTTAGTAGATGAGTCTTGAGTCTACGGTGTGGAGACACCGGAGCGAGAGTACAGGTACTCGTTAGAGAACGAGGGCACTGAGCGTGACCACCTCGAGTAGTCATTAGGGAGTCTACCTTCTCGTCAATGACTGACTCGATGCTGCAGTAGTGTGTCTGGTTCTTTGACCTGAGATGCATCGGCAGTTCACCTTGAGGGTGTTATAGTTTGACTACACCATTACTCGGTCTCCTAGCCATATGGAACCCTGAGGTGTATGTTGGCTATGACATGTTCATTGTAGGAACTGGATTGCATCAAGATGGGAATCTATCTACCTCGGTGGTAGAGGAGTAGCCCTATGATGATCATGAGAATCAAGTCCAGAAATCCATGGCCATGGTAGAGTGAAATAATAGAAAGAGTTTCTATTTAGATTTTCACATTGGACTCGAATCGAATGATTACATCATATGACAGAGACTAGGGTTTGACGAGTTCACCTTAACCCTAATCTGATCGGGGCTCAAGATAGAAGAACTTGAATCACACAGGTAGCTGCACCAAGAGGTTCGCATTCAGCTCTGATGGGTTGCCACCATATACTGCTAGGTGTCACTGGTGGATTTTGGGAGCAATTAGAATGATTTAGATGATCGATCATTCTAGCTGTTCGAATCAGAAGAGTTCTGATCCATCGAAAGGAGTTTCGATGATGTCTATGATAGAGATCATGACATATCCCATTACCATACAGAACTGAACCTAACTGGGTCACACAAACAAGGGTTTGAATCTGGTGATCATCAATTGAACTGATCTAGTTCAATTGATCTGAATGAGATTCAATTAGGTTCAAGGAAATCGTGCTAGCACTCGATTGAACCTAACGTTCTTCTTTTACTATCATAAATAAGTTGTCCTGACTGAGCCAAAGGAGTTTGTGCTCAATCAGAGGCCTTCATATGGTCTGACTGGAGGTTGTCCAAGTCAGAATAGGTTGTCTTATTTGTAAGACATTACCTGCCATTTTTGGTCACCTGCCATTTCTTGTTCTTTGACTTTGGTCAAAAGTCTACCTTTGACTGGTCAAACGTTGACCATTGACCCTTTGACTTTTGACCACATGTCATGCACCTATTGGAGAGCTGGTGGGGGCCTGTCCCCCTGCCAGAACCTGGCAAGGAGAAGGGCGCACGCCAAGGGTGGCGTGAGCCCAAGTAGGAGGCGCCTAGGAGTCCTTGTTGGACAAGGACTCCACCTCCCTTTTGGATTCCAATCAGAGTTCTACTAAGAATCCAGTTTGACTGGTCTTAGGCACCCTCTAAGGAGGAATCCAGGGGTCTCTATTCCAACCAATCAGATTTAGATCTGATTTCACAAAGGGTTGTGATTGGTTGAGAGGAAGAGGAGTTGGATCACAAGAGGTCTATAAATAAGACCCTGCGCCCAACCCTAATTCTAAGTGAATGCAATTGAGACCCCACGCCCCAAGGCTGCCTCTCCCCTCCTTCTCCATGCCATAGTCTCTTCTCCCCTTGCTCTCCACGTCCAAAAGGAGTTTTGGACTTAGGTTGGTGCGATTCAGATCAAGGAAAGGCGATCAAAAGCAAGAAGGCTGCGCTGCTGCAAAAGGACGACTGCAGATCTTCAAAAGAGTTTTGAAGATCCTCCAGATCAGATCCAGATCTGATTTTTGGAGGTGTGATAGAGAAGAAGAGGATCTCCAGATCCAACCCGAGTGGATACCGGTAGAGGCCAGGCGCTTGCGTGGCTAAGATCCAGAACCTTCCGCTGCAATCAGGATCATCTACAGGGTAATAGGATTACCCAAATCAGGTAAATTAAATTTGATTTAATTTATCTTATTTTATTTTATTTATTAAAATAATAAGAATCAGATCTGAAACATATCAAGATCTGATTGAGATCAAGAGAAAATTTTTGAAATATATCTCTTGATCTAATCAGATCTGGACGAACCTGGACCGGGAAATCAGGATTTCCCTTCAACTGGTATCAGAGCCATGGTTCTAAATTGTTTAGATCTGATTTTAATTTTATTTTAATTAGAAAATAAAGTGATTTCAGATGTCACATGAGATGTGATCAGATCTGAAATCAAAAAAATTAAAATTAAATGATTTGGATCTAAGAACATGAAGATATGCATGACTAGTTCTAGAATAGAATAGTTCTATAGAATAGTTTTGCATGTCTTTGATTTAATCTGATTAAATCATATTTTAGATCTTCTTATTTACTATTTTCTGATATTATAAGTGTTATAATAACATCTGATAAACAGCAAATAAAAATTATTTAATTTTAAATATCATATGAGATATGATTGATGCATGTCTAGACTAGTTGTAGAATAGTTCTACATAATTGTCTAGATTAGAATTTATTTTGATTAGATCAATTTAAATCTAATTTTTTAGATTATTATGAGATAATTTAGATCTGAAAACATGCATGATTATGATACATGAGATGTATGCAAAATATGCCATGATTAGATCTACTTTATATATGAGATATATGATATAGATCTGATATTGTTTTGTAGTATTGAATGTTCCTGATTAAGGCGTTCCTCTTGGCCGTCCGGTCATAAGAACGAAGAAGGGTTTAAAGGCCCTCTCTTCCCATTCGATGGGGTGTTCTTATGACGTGTAGGGGTGCTGCGTGTTCGTCCTTAATCAGAAACCCAAAACTTACTTTCTGCAAAACCCTAGATCCTGAAACCCTAGGATTTATTGTGCATATTTTGTTTATGAACCCAACTTAATTAAGAATTAAGTTTATGGAATATTAATTAGGTCTAAAATTGAGAATTTCAGATCTAAGACATATTCATAATACTGGGTTCGGGCTTGGGTAGCTCAATTAGGTCTAAGCGGTTGATCAAACCGAATCAAGAGTTGGTTAGATGGGATCAACAATGCTTAAATTGACCAGCCTAATAGGATTAAGTCTGGGTCAAGATCGAGTCACGATCAAGCAAGACCTAATTAGGCTCAGAGGTTAGAGTCTGGATTGTAGGCTAACCCAATTGGTTCTGACTCAACAATTTGGTGTCTAAGGTAAGTTTGGCACAGACGACCGACTGGTTTTTAATTGGAAGCTACTCGACCTGAATGCGTTCTTGTGCGAGTTAACGGCATATTCCTTCCACCGGTCTCACTTACCTGGCCATATCTGTTGACACAGTTCTGATCTGAGGTGGTCAATAATCCGAGCTGACCCATGCCACTAGGTTAGTCATAATTGTTATGACTAAGCCAAGTCTAGTTTAATGAGACCTGAATCAATTCTCCCTAAGAAAAGATTAAGTCCGAGGTCTTCCACCATTGTAGACGTGCGGGCCCTTCCCGGGGTTGATTGTTCTCGGCTGGATACAGTGGCTCAGTTGCACCGGGAAGACGCAACCATGTCTATTAGGCATTGGATGCTATGGGCTGGAGGATGAGTTGGGCTCAATATTTCGGATACGGTGAGAGACCCAATTAGGAACCCAGTCTATGCAAATGGTGGGTCTGACTTAACTAAGGAGTGGATCAATATTCCGGATACGGTGAGATTCATGAATTAGAGACCAAGTTTGGGTGCACCATGATTAGAGAATCATTGAACAAGAGTTGTTCACTCATTGGCTAACCCATCACCAATAACTGTTAGGTGAGGTGATGAGTCAGTTGGTGAGACCGCACCACCCACTAGAAATCATCAATCGCGGAGATTTTCGCATCTCTACAGAGGGAGTGTAGGGATCCGAGAAAATAGTGGGAGCTAATTTGTTTAAAAATAAAATCCCTAAACAAATTGGTCAAGTCAAAATTACAGTATCTAACTAGAATCTTTGACTCTCTACAGGAAAATGTCTGCGTCCAACCCACTGGCACGTATCCTAGACACACATAGACTGACTGGACCCAATTATAAAGATTGGCTCAGGAACTACAAAATTGTTTTGGGTTCAGAGAAGTTAACACATGTTTTGGACCAGGACCCTCCCACCTTACCAGCTCGTCCATCCACTGAACAGAGAGCGTCTCTGGAAAAATGGATTGACGAAGACAATAAGGCCAGATACTACATGTTGGGCTCGATGTCTGATGAGCTCCAGCGCCAACATGAAGATATCGGGACTGCTCGCCAAATGTTGGCTCACCTGCAGGAGATGTTTGGTGAACAGAGTCGCGCAGCCAAATATCAAGTCACAAAATGACTTTTTAAGGCTAAGATGCGTGATGGGCAGTCAGTCCAAGATCACTGTCTGACAATGATCAAGGACATGGAAGAGCTTGAGAAGCTCGGTGTGAAGTTGGACTTGGACTTGCAGAACGATATTATTCTGCAATCCTTGACTGATGCATATGGGCAATTCATCATGAATTACCACATGCATAAACTTCAAAATTCCTTGGCCGAGTTGATGAATATGCTGGTTACCGCTGAGCTTTCTATGAAAGGTTCTAAAGGCTCAGTTCTTGCTATGGAACGGACTTCTTCCAAAAGAAAGTCTTATGGAAAGAAAAAGAAGTCTGTGAAAAAGCAAAAGGTGGAAGGATCAAAGAAGAAGAAGGCAGAACCGAAGAAGAAGGTCGATGGCAAAGGAAAGTGTTTCCATTGCAACAGCGACGGCCATTGGAAGCGGAACTGCCCTACTTACCTGGCCACCCTGAAGAACAAGAAGGAAGGTCCTTCTGGAGGTATGCTCGTTATTGAGTCTAACCTTACGGTTTCTTCTGCATCCAGTTGGGTGCTTGACTCTGGTTCTAGTGCTCATCTGTGCACTTCTATGCAGGGTCTTGAGGATAGCAGGAGGCTGAGGGATGGAGACATGATCCTACGCGTCGGTAATGGAGCAAGAGTTGCTGCAGTAGCCGTGGGAACATACCCTCTGCGATTACCATCTGGTTTAGACTTAGTTTTAAAAGACTGTTATTATGTGCCTGCAGCTAGCAGGAATTTGATTTCTGTTTCATGCTTAGCACAAGAAGGTTATGTGATCACCTTCTTTAAGGACCATTGTAACATTCTTTATGAAAGAAATAAAATTGCAAATGGTTTCCTTGTTAATGGTCTTTATCAGTTGCATATTGATGTACCTATTTTAACTATCGAGCAAAACGTGAATGCCAAACGACCTAGGGATAGTCCAAACGACAGATATCTATGGCACCTGAGATTAGGTCATATAGCAGAAGATAGGATTAACAAATTGGAGAAAAATGGGCTATTGAGTCCATTGACTTTTGAGTCATATCCAACTTGTGAATCTTGTCTTCAAGGCAAAATGACTAAACTCCCTTTTGTTGGACATGGGGAGAGGGCCACAGATCTCCTTGCCCTAGTACATACTGATGTGTGCGGCCCATTTCGATGTGCCGGCTAGAGGCAATTTTGTCTACTTCATTACCTTTACCGATGATCTGTCTAGGTATGGGTATGTGTATCTTATGAGACATAAGTCTGAAGCCTTTGAAAAGTTCAAAGAATTCAGACATGAAGTAGAAAAACAAACTGGAAAACCCATTAAGGTTCTTCGATCAGATCGAGGAGGTGAATACCTTAGCCGGGAATTCCTAGACTATCTTAAGGAAAATGGCATAGTCTCTCAATGGACTCCACCAGGAACACCTCAACTCAACGGGGTTTCAGAACGGAGAAATCGGACTCTATTGGATATGGTTCGATCCATGATGAGCTTCACAGACCTCCCAGATTTTCTTTGGGGACATTCATTATTAACTTCAATCTATTTACTGAATAGGGTTCCCTCTAAAACCGTTCCTACCACACCGTATGAGATATGGCACGGTAAGAAACCAAGTCTGAGTCATCTCAGAATTTGGGGTTGTCCGGCTTATGTCAAAAGACAACAAGCGGACAAGTTAGAGTTTAGGTCCTTTAGAGCTCGATTCATAGGATATCCTAAAGAGTCATTAGGATACTATTTCTACATTCCAGAAGACCACAATGTGATTGTGAGTCGACATGCCATATTTCTTGAAAAATAGTTTATTCAAGATAGTGGCATTGGAAAGCAGATTAAGCTTGATGAGAAAGTCTCACAAGCAGAAAGAGCTAAGGACCAAGTGGAACCAAATCAGGTTGAGCCAATAAGAACACTACCTCCTCCACCTCGTAGATCGGAAAGAGTTTCCCGTCCCCCTGAAAGATACTTAGGTATTATTTCAGAGGACGTAGAGGAAATGTTCCTCATAGGTAATGGTGCTCATGGTGATGATCCCAAAACCTACAACGAGGCGATATCAGATATCGACTCCGAGAAATGGCTTGAGGCAATGAAGTCAGAGATCGACTCGATGCACTCAAACCAAGTCTGGACCTTGGTAGATCCACCAGAAGGTATAGTACCTATTGGGTGTAAATGGATCTTCAAGAGAAAGATTGGTGCAGATGGGAATGTGGAGACATTCAAGGCTAGACTGGTGGCAAAAGGTTATAGTCAACGTGAAGGCATTGACTATCAGGATACCTTTTCCCCGGTAGCTATGCTAAAATCCATCCGCACATTGCTTGCCTGTTGCAGCCTATTTCGATTATGAAATATGGCAAATGGACGTGAAAACGGCATTCCTAAATGGATATCTTGAGGAAGATATCTATATGGAACAGCCGCTAGGTTTCACATCCAGTGATACTGATCACAAGGTTTGCAAGCTGCAAAGGTCCATATATGGACTTAAGCAAGCATCTCGGAGCTGGAACACTCGTTTCAATGATGTGATCAAAAAGTTTGGTTTCATCAAAAATGAAGAGGAACCATGTGTTTTCAAAAGGGTCAGTGGGAGCGCTGTTGTCTTCCTCGTATTGTACGTGGATGACATCCTCCTTATTGGGAATGATATTCCCATGTTGACATCAGTCAAGATGTGGTTGTCCAAGGAATTCTCCATGAAAGACCTAGGTGAAGCATCCTTTATTCTAGGAATTAAGGTCTATAGGGATAGACCGAATAGGATGCTAGGACTTTCACAGAAGATGTACATAGAGGAAGTACTAAAGAGGTTTAGTATGGAAAACTCTAAGAGGGGATTAATACCCTTCAGACATGGTATTCATCTTTCCAAGAAGATGTGCCCCAGCACACCTGAGGAAATAGAACGCATGAGCAAGATCCCTTATGCTTCTGCAATAGGGAGCCTCATGTATGCCATGCTATGTACACGACCTGATATAGCCCATGCTGTGAGTGTCACAAGCAGATATCAGTCAAATCCAGGTGAAGAACACTGGACTTCTGTGAAATGTATCCTTAAGTACTTGAGAAGAACTAAGGATATGATGTTGGTCTTTGGTAATGGAGAACTCCAAGTTCAAGGATACACAGACTCGGACTTCATGTCTGATATAGATGATCGAAAGTCGACATCTGGAAGTCTGTTTGTGTGCAATGGTGGAGCTGTCAGCTGGAAGAGTTCCAAGCAAACTGTGATAGCAGATTCCACCATGGAAGCAGAATATATAGCTGCATCAGAGGCTGCAAAGGAAGCATTCTGGTACAAGAAGTTTGCTGCAGAAATTGGAGTAATGCCATCAGATGCCATTCCTCTTTACTGCGACAACAATGGCGCCATAGCCCTTGCTAAGGAGCCGAGGTCTCACCAGAAGTCCAAGCACATTGAGCGGCGATATCATCTCATCCGCGATTACCTTGAGAAAGGTTACGTTGAGGTCAAGAGAGTCAACTCCGCAGATAATGTGGCAGACCCACTTACAAAGCCGTTGGGCCAGCAGAAGATCGAAGCCCACCTTGAGAAGATGGGACTTAGACTTGTAGCCAATTGGCTTTAGGACAAGTGGGAGATTGTTAGATATATGTGCCCTAGAAGCCAGAATTGGCTGACACTTGTAATACACTTCTAGGGGCAAAATTATAATTTTGACTATAATTAATGAAATGGGTTATTTTCTATCACACCTGTGTATTTAGTGTCTGTGATACATCCTTTGAGTTAATGGTAATGATAATTCATATTTTCAAGAGTTGAAAATTTAAGACATGAATAATCATTATTAACTCATAAACAGCTCCCGACCATAGGATCATCACGAGGATGGTGATTGATCCGGAAGGTTGGTGTACGATCGCTTCTCTTTAGTAGATGAGTCTTGAGTCTACGGTGTGGAGACACCGGAGCGAGAGTACAGGTACTCGTTAGAGAACGAGGGCACTGAGCGTGACCACCTCGAGTAGTCATTAGGGAAGTCTACCTTCTCGTCAATGACTGACTCGATGCTGCAGTAGTGTGTCTGGTTCTTTGACCTGAGATGCATCGGCAGTTCACCTTGAGGGTGTTATAGTTTGACTACACCATTACTCGGTCTCCTAGCCATATGGAACCCTGAGGTGTATGTTGGCTATGAGCATGTTCATTGTAGGAACTGGATTGCATCAAGATGGGATCTATCTACCTCGGTGGTAGAGGAGCAGCCCTATGATGATCATGAGAATCAAGTCCAGAAAGCCCATGGCCATGGCAGAGTGAAATAATAGAAAGAGTTTCTATTTAGATTTTCACATTGGACTCGAATCGAATGATTACATCATATGACAGAGACTAGGGTTTGACGAGTTTCACCTTAACCCTAATCTGATCGGGGCTCAAGATAGAAGAACTTAATCACACAGGTAGCTGCACCAAGAGGTTCGCATTCAGCTCTGATGGGTTGCCACCATATACTGCTAGGTGTCACTGGTGGATTTTGGGAGCAATTAGAATGATTTAGATGATCGATCATTCTAGCTGTTCGAATCAGAAGAGTTCTGATCCATCGAAAGGAGTTTCGATGATGTCTATGATAGAGATCATGACATATCCCATTACCATACAGAACTGAACCTAACTGGGTCACACAAACAAGGGTTTGAATCTGGTGATCATCAATTGAACTGATCTAGTTCAATTGATCTGAATGAGATTCAATTAGGTTCAAGGAAATCGTGCTAGCACTCGATTGAACCTAACGTTCTTCTTTTACTATCATAAATAAGTTGTCCTGACTGAGCCAAAGGAGTTTGTGCTCAATCAGAGGCCTTCATATGGTCTGACTGGAGGTTGTCCAAGTCAGAATAGGTTGTCTTATTTGTAAGACATTACCTGCCATTTTTGGTCACCTGCCATTTCTTGTTCTTTGACTTTGGTCAAAAGTCTACCTTTGACTGGTCAAACGTTGACCATTGACCCTTTGACTTTTGACCACATGTCATGCACCTATTGGAGAGCTGGTGGGGGCCTGTCCCCCTGCCAGAACCTGGCAAGGAGAAGGGCGCACGCCAAGGGTGGCGTGAGCCCAAGTAGGAGGCGCCTAGGAGTCCTTGTTGGACAAGGACTCCACCTCCCTTTTGGATTCCAATCAGAGTTCTACTAAGAATCCAGTTTGACTGGTCTTAGGCGCCCTCTAAGGAGGAATCCAGGGGTCTCTATTCCAACCAATCAGATTTAGATCTGATTTCACAAAGGGTTGTGATTGGTTGAGAGGAAGAGGAGTTGGATCACAAGAGGTCTATAAATAAGACCCTGCGCCCAACCCTAATTCTAAGTGAATTGCAATTAGATTTCCCACGCCCCAAGGCTGCCTCTCCCCTCCTTCTCCATGCCATAGTCTCTTCTCCCCTTGCTCTCCACGTCCAAAAGAGTTTTGGACTTAGGTTGGTGCGATTCAGATCAAGGAAAGGCGATCAAAAGCAAGAAGGCTGCGCTGCTGCAAAAGGACGACTGCAGATCTTCAAAAGAGTTTTGAAGATCCTCCAGATCAGATCCAGATCTGATTTTTGGAGGTGTGATAGAGAAGAAGAGGATCTCCAGATCCAACCCGAGTGGATACCGGTAGAGGCCAGGCGCTTGCGTGGCTAAGATCCAGAACCTTCCGCTGCAATCAGGATCATCTACAGGGTAATAGGATTACCCAAATCAGGTAAATTAAATTTGATTTAATTTATCTTGTTTTATTTTATTTATTAAAATAATAAGAATCAGATCTGAAACATATCAAGATCTGATTAAGATCAAGAGAAAATTTTTGAAATATATCTCTTGATCTAATCAGATCTGGACGAACCTGGACCGAGAAATCAGGATTTCCCTACAACAAAGATGTGATCCTTAATTCCTTACCCAAATCCTTCCTCCCTTTCTTGACTCATTTCAAAATGATAAAGCCTACAGTCAACTACCATGGCTTGTTGGGGTTGCTGCAGAACTTTGAAAAAGATCACCAACTCCACAAGAAGATGGTGAATGTAGTGGGAGGGTCTTCTTCCGATCGTCGACCCTTTAAGAAAGGAAAGAAGAACAAGAAGGTGTAGCCAAATGCCAGGATGACTGCACAGGATAGGACCAAGAAGCACAAGCTCGACCAGAGCCAGGTAGAATGCTTCTTCTGCAAGAAGCAGGGGCACTGAAAAAGAAATTATCCTTTATACATTACCTCCCTACATCCGAATAGGCCAAGGAAGAAGTAAGTGATTACTGGGCAAGGTAATTATATGATAACACCTTATAATTTTTTCTTGTTTGATTCTACTACCTGGGTATTAGATACTGGAAGCCCTTATCATATTTGTAACTCTATACAGGGCTTGCAAGTTAGTAGGAGATTTGATCAAGGTGAGAGGTTCCTGAATGTTAGAGATGAAAGACAAGCTCTAATTCTAGCTTTAGAAATCATGAACCTTGTAATCAATTCAAATAAATTTATTCTTAATGAATGTCATTTTTGTCCAACTTTCTTATTGAATGTCATTTCTACAAGTCTTTTGGCCATGAATGGTTATGAAATATCAATAAAAAAAAATTATAATATCATTTTCAATGGTGTTATAATTTTTATTGGATAATTGAATAACGATATTTATTTATTAACTATGCCTGTTAACATGGTTCAATCCTCCGATAAATGCTCTAGAATTAGTGATGTGCTCGAAGTCTACCTTTGGCACTGTAGGTCGGATCATATTAACAAGAACATAATAAATAGATTAGCTTAAGAAGAAATTCTTGAAATTAGTGAATGTAAATCACTTCATACCTGTAAGTCCTGTCTTCTTGGTAAGATGACCAAGTCACCTTTTACTGAAAAAAGTGAACGAGCCACTGAACTCCTGAGTCTAGTACATTTAGATGTATGTGGACCCATGAGCTCAAGTGCCAGAGATGGATACTTCTACATCATAACCTTCACAGATAATCTATCTAGGTATGGATACGTCTATTTAATGAAGCATAAGTCGGAGTTATTTAAAATATTCAAATTATTCCAAAATGAGGTAGAGAAGGAAACTAGAAAGAATATTAAAACTCTTTGGTCTGACTGAAGGGGTGAGTACCTTTTCAATGAATTTTTGACATATCTTGGAGAGAATGGAATTCTCTTCCAATGGACCCCTCCTGAAACACCACTACATAATGGCGTGTCTGAAAGAAGAAATTGAACCTTGTTGGACATGGTTTGATCCATAATGGGGTTTGCTGGTTTGTCAATCTTCCTATGGGGATATGCGCTCAAGTCAGCTTGTTATATTCTAAATAGGGTTCTAAGTAAATCTATTAATAAAACACCATATGAGATAAGGACAGGGCATAAGCCAGTGCTCTTACACCTTAGGATTTGGAGGTGTCAGGCTTATGTCAAACTTTTGATGACAGACAAGCTTGGACCTAGGTCTGATAAGTGTAGTTTTGTTGGTTACCCAAAAGAAATCAAAGAATATTACTTCTACCTTGCTGATGAGCAAAAAATATTTGTCAATCTTAAGATAGTCTTTTTAGAAAAGAAGTTCCTTGGTGAAGGAACTAATGCCTCTAAGGTCAAACTTGATGAAGTACGGAAGGTGGAGGAACAAACACAAGTTGTTGAACCTGAGCTGGATCTGATTAGATCAGATCCAAAACCCATTGTAGATGCACTCTTAAGATAATCTGGTAGAGTACCATGTCAACCAGACAGATACTATGATTTCTTGGTTCGGGATGGAGATTCTATTGAACTCGATGAGAATGATCAGGATCTGATCACCTATATGGATGCAATATAGAGATCCAACTCTGAGAAATGGCTTGAGGCAATAAAATTCAAAATAAAATCCATGAAGGTCAATGATGTATGGATATTGGTTGATCCACCCAAAGGGGTAAAACCTATAAGGTGTAAGTAGGTCTTCAAAAGGAAAAGGGATGTAGATAGAAAGGTGGAGACCTATAAAGCCCATCTAGTTGCCAAGAAATATCGTCAATATTATGGTATTGACTATGACGAGACATTCTCTCTAGTGGCAATGCTCAAATCCATTCAGATTATGCTTGCCATTATTGCCGATCTAGACTATGAAATCTAGCAGATGGATGTGAAAATGGCTTTCCTAAATGGAGTGCTAGATGAGAAGGTGTATATGATACAGCCTGAAGGATTCACATCCATAGATGAGTTTAAGGTGTGCAGGCTTCAGAGGTCCATTTATGGATTGAAGTAGACATCTCGGAGCTAGAACATATGATTTGATAGAATAATCAAAATGTATGGCTTCATTAAGAACAAAGAGGAGCACTACATATACAAGTAGACTAATGATCCAATAATAGTATTCCAAGTATTGTATGTGGATGATATTTTCTTAATCGAGAATAATGTCCCTGCATTATAAGGAATAAAGATCTGGCTGTCATCATGGTTCTTCATGAAAGATCTAAGAGAAGCTTTCTACATCCTAGGGATGAAGATCTATAGAGATAGATCTAAAAGGTTGCTTGGATTTTCTCAGTCTACGTACATTGATACTGTACTGAAATGGTTCAGCATGAAGAATTTCAAGAAAGGTTATCTACCGATAGGCTATGGAATTTCTCTTTCAAAGAGGGATTGTCCGACAACACCTCTAGAAAGAGAGCATAAAAGTAGAATACCATATGCTTCGATAGTGGATTCTATAATTTACACCATGATATGTACACGACTAGATGTGGCATACTCACTAGGGATAGTGAGCAAATACCAATCTGATCTAGGAGAGAACCACTGGAAGGTTGTTAAAACCATTCTGAAGTGAGAAATACTAAGGACAAGTGGCTTGTATATGATGAATCGGACTTGAAACATGTGGGATTTAGATAGTTTCTAGTCTGATCATGATGACAGCAAGAGTGTGTCAAAATATATATTCACCTTTAATAGTGAGACAGTCTATTTTAAGAGTTCCAAGTAGCACACTATGGTCGATTTAGTTTGCGAGATGGAGTATGTTGCGGCATCAGATGCTGCCGAAGAAGCGGTGTGGCTGAGGAAGTTCATCACTAAGCTCGAGTAGCACCCTCCCTTGATGGTCTAGTTCTGCTCTCCTGCAACAGCTCTGGAGTCATTGCTCAAGCAAAGGAACCGAAGGAACACAAGCAGATGAAATATATTATGCACCGCTACCATCTTGTTCAAGAGATCGTAGATCAAGGTGATGTCGATCTTTAGAAGATCGATGGGAAGGAGAATCTAGCTGACCCATTCACTAAAGTTGTTGCAGTGAAGGAGTTCAACAACTTCAGATAGAAAATAGGTATTAGATACTGCATCGATTAGCTTTAGTCCAAGTGGAAGATTGTTGGAAATATGTCCCAAAGCCAATCATCAGTCTATTCATGATTGTAATACTTATTATACTTGTGTATGAATTATTAGTTAATAAAAGTTATTTTGGCATTTTTCATCATAAATTTTGTTGTCTTCTAATGAACTCCTGTGTTGTGATGAAATTCTTAGGACTATCTACAATTCGATAAAGAAGGATTTATTATTTAGTCTTTAAAATTGTTCATGACCAAATGATACATTATCACTTAGGATGACAATGTTTATCGAGTATAGGTCCTTGTGTACCATATAGATTGGTTGTCCTCATAATCAAGGAGTGTTGAGACACTGGTATGGCATGCAAGTGAGATGTATGGGTACATCTATACTGAACGTGACCAACTTCAAAGCTTTTCTGCTATCAAGATTTGCTTTAGTGGAATATGGGTATAACTATCCCTCTAACCTAAGGTCACCATGGTGACTTCCAAGCAACTCACTATGCTTTGGTGCCAGACTACTTGAATTTTTAATTCAGTGATGGAAAGTTTTTGGGCATAGTTAAGTACTTAAGGAGTCGGTGTGTATATCAAGATGGGATTAACCACTCCTAGTTTTAGGAGTTGTGTTCAATAGTATTTCAATTTAGCAAAGCCCTGACTAGGGTAGTCCTTATAAGGAGTCACAGGACTAAATGCTTTGAGACATGATTTGGATGTATCTTTTAGGATTGACAGTCAAACCATAAAGCCATCCTAAGCACAAAGATCAAAGGGATGAATTATATGGTAACCATATTTACGTAGGTTCTGAATGTTGTAATTGCGACTATTCGATCTATCTGAACATCGGGTACCATTGCTAAATGGTCACTTTGATTAGTACAGAAATCGATTTCTATGCTATTGGCTTAGGTTCGGACCTATGGAGTCACACACATTAGAGGTTTTTGCCTAATCTAATGGCTGATAAAGAGTCCCACTTGACTGAGACTCTATGGTCAAGAGTCCCACTAGACTGGGACTCTTCGATCGAGAGTCCTGCTGGGTTAGGATACTGAGTCTCAATGTTTAGGAGTCTGTGATCAAGAGTCCCACTAAATTAGGACTCTTCGACCAAGAATCCTATTGCTCTGAGACTCTAAATCCTACTTATCTGAAACTTTATGATTGAGGGTTATGACTCTACAATCATGTGTTTTACTTATTTCGAACACCGGGATCAAGAGTCCCACTGGTTTGGGACTCTTCAATCAAGAGTTTCATTTTGATGGGACTCTATTGTCTGGACACCCACTGGATTTGAACTCTAAATTTATGAGAGATGTTATTAGTGATTTGATCACTAGTTAACTTAATTTGATTGAGTAATTATTTTTGGATCAAGTCCAATTGAATTAGATTCAGTTGGGCTTGACCCGATTAGGTTATGAGATGACCTAATCGTCGAGGAAGTATGATCTTTGATTTGATCAGGAGTTGGGCTTAATTAATTTTTTATTTAATTAGAATTTAACTAAGTTAAATTAAGCCTAAATTAATTGAGTTTAATCTGGTCTAATTGAGCCTATCCAATTTGGATTTGGTTGGTTCAATTGGATGAGAGGTTTTAAGATTGGTTTGACCTAGTCTTGACATGTGCCGCATCACCCTTGTTTGTGCCATTCTATTCTCCATGAGAAAAGGTTTCTCATGAATGTTTTCTTATGCAAAGAGGGCTCACACCCCTCCTTTCCACATCCTAGAGAGATAAGGTAGGATTAGTTGCCATTCAAATTCAAATAGAGTTTGAATTTGAATGAAACAACTCCCTTATCTTGCCTTTTCTCCATGCTACCTTCTCTTGTGCGCCCTCTATAAAATTCTTGGAATTTTTTTTCTGGGTGTAAGGTTTTTTGAGACTCCTATACTTTAGTACATGAGCCCTTCCATAGCCTAAAAAAAATAAACAAAAAAATCTAGAAAGAAAAATTGAGGGAAAAATCTTGGCGCTTGGGTTTGGGTGCTGCGCAGCCTTAGTTCATGATCTAGGGTTTCTATTTTGTTTTTGTAAGATCTGAGCATCAGATCTTTACAAGATTTTGTGGAGTGCTTCCTCATCCTCTCTTCTATGCTTGCTGCTGATCTAGAACATCCAAAGTTATGGTGGAGGGAGATCAAAATTGTTCGATTAGATCTAGCCGTTAGGAGATTCTTCATCGAGCTAGCACTCAGGTGGAGCTGATCAAGATCAAAAGTCTCGTGTGGATGATCCATGGAGGCTAGAGATTTATGTGGCTGCATTGTGACCAACGGACCTCCAAGATAATGATCAGATCATGGCGATCGACTATTCGCATAAGATATTATGTTCTGAACACGTAGATGTAGTAAACTATTTACTGCATAGTTTTTCTTTTCAGATCTATATAAATGCATGCATATTATGTTTAGATCTTTTTGTGTAAGATTTATTAATCTGATATGATCAATAATTAATTAATTAGATTAATTAATTTTTACTATAATTTTTGTTATTTTTGAAAAAGTTTTCAAAAGTAGCACTATAAATCCTACACTGTTTCCTTCAGCAAGGTCCTCCTCCTATCCCTAACAAAGGTATAGGGGTACAAAAAGGCCATTGCAAGAGTCTCTCCCCTCCTCTTATCTTAAATAACCAAAAATCTTCATCATCTGTGTCAGGATAAGATCCTCCTCCTGTTCCTGACATGGTTGCCCTTTTTTGTCCTCCTATCAGGATGAGGTTCTCCTCCTATTCCTGATGGATTGGTCTTTCTTTATTAGGGTGAGGTCCTCCTCCTATCCCTAACAAAGATATAGGGACACAAAAGGATCGTTGTAAGGGCCTCTCTCCTCCTCCTAACTTGAATAACTAGAGATCTTCTACTTTATTTATTGATGAAGGTCGGCCAAGTTATTTTCTGTCATCACATGATTTTGTGCTAGGAAATAAAAATATTGAAATAAAAAGATTTTATTGAAGTTGAATTATTGATAGATATTCATAGATTTTTTGAATTCCAAGACCGTGAGAGCATAGATCCTCCGAGATCCTTTAGATAATATATTCCTAGTCGGACGATTTTCACCACCCTGTAAGGATCTTTCCAATTTGGGATGAGCTTTTTCTGATTTTGAGGCTATGAAATATCTGCTTGTCAAAGTACAAGATCTCCTATTCTGAAGGTTTTGCTTCTGACTCTCGAATTGTAGTAGCGGACTACCCTTTGTCTGTAAGCTGTTCTAGGCTTTCTCTCCCCTTTCTTCCAGTAGATCAAGGTTAGATTGGAGGTCCCGTAAGTTGTCTTGTTCATTGAAGGTCTTTACTCGTGCTTAGGGGAGTTCAAGTTCGATAAAGATAACCGCTTCTATCCCGAAGGCCAGTGCAAAGGGTGTTTCTCTAGTGGATGATCTTTGGGTGGTTCGATAAGCCTAGAGCATATGATAGAATTCATCCATCCAGGTCCCCTTTTCTCTTTCTAGTATGGCCTTTATCTCTTGAACGAAGGTCCTATTAGTCACCTCCGTCTCACCATTTGCTTGTGGATGAGCCACTAATATGAAGTGGTAAGATATATTCATGCCTTCGCAGAACTCAGCAAACTTCACACCTGCAAACTGATACTCATTATCGGTGATTAGCATTTGAGGTAGACCAAACCTACAAATAATTAACTTTTATATGAAGTCCTACACTTTAGCTTCAGTGATTTTTACCAGAGGTTTGGCCTCGATCTACTTAGTGAAGTAATCCACTACCACCAATAGTGAAGGAACCAGATCTAGGGTTTCACAGGTAGATCTTGAAACTTTTTCAAGATCATGCAGCGAAAGACCTAAATAAATCAAATATTTATTTAAATAAATATGTAAACACCTAGATCTCAGATCTATTACATGATCAAGGCAAGATATTAAATCAGAAATTAAAATCAAACAAGAAAGAAAAGGTTCATCAAATCAACCTAGATCTACACTACATCAAATGTAGGTATGAAGTTAATAGATCAGATCTATTACCTGAGCAAGTTAGATGTTCTAACTTAATGATCCGATCTTGAGGATGAAGTCACAAGCTGCACATGCATCCGACCTCTAGGAGTCATCCACACGAGCCCATGAACACGATCAAAGATCCTGATGAAGGAAATCAGCACAGTATGGTAGCACTGTGCTGATCTCTTTTCGATGGTTGATTCGATGCTTCCTTCTTTGAAACTTGGATACTCCAAAATATCAAAAGAAAAGAGAAAGATTTGTGATACTGAGATACCTCTCAAAAACTCACAAAAAGGAAGGAAGAGATCTAGAACAAAAACCCTAGAAGAAGACCCTCTTCTTCTTCTTTGTTCTTTTTCTAGACACCCTGAATTATGTTTTAAATATCTCCACTATCCAGATGAATTTTTCTCTAATTTTTCTACACCAAAGAGGCTTCTCAAATTTCTAAAATTATGAAAATTTCAATCAAAAATTTTCTTTAAATAAAGAGATATGTATAGTCCAAGTTAGGTCAAAAACCTAGACTAGGAAGGACCAAATAAGGATTGGGCGCCCCCACCTTTTTTTCTGCCGTGGACCAGCAAGGAGGGTGCACAAAAAATATCCTCTTTTATCATGAAAATCAAAGAAAATAAGGAAGGATGGGTCAGCACACTTATGGGAAGAGTTTTGGTTGATAAGGATTCTATCTCATAGAATTCTTAAGCAAAACTAATTCCCCTTTTGACTTGATTTTCCAACAAACTTTCATATGAGAAAAAGGAAGAGAGAAGGGAGGCATGAGAAACCATAGAAGTGGAGATTATTCATATAAAAATACAAAGAGAAAAGGGTGGGGCATGAGGATTAGGTGGCGCAAGGAATAGGAAGTCCTAGTTACACTAGGACTCCTATTTTGACTTAGTCAAACAAGGTCTTTTAACCAAATAAAAATATGAGTAAACCAACCTAATTAAATAAGGCCCTAACCCATTTATGTACTTAATTAAATTAAATTTAATTTTAATTTAATTTTTTAATCAAATTAAAAAATTGGGTTGACCCGAGTCCTAGTTAGACTAGGGCTAGTTCTTCCTTGCACTTGACTTATCCAATAAGCCAATTGAACTTGATCCAATCAAGCCCAAACTAAATCTAATTAAATCATATTTAATTAAACTTAATCTCAACCTTTTGGCCTAATCAAATTAAGCCATTTAGCAATTAAATTGCTAATCGATCCTCCTGCAATACTTGCAGTAGGTTAAATACCAATCGTATTGATTGTTTAACCCTAAAATGATTCTAAATCATTGATCAACCATCTGATCGGAATGTAAACTCTAATGTGTGTCACCTCATAGGTCCGAACCTAAGTTGATAGTATAGAAATAAATTTTTGTACCAATCAAACTAACCATCTAGTAATGATACCCGACGGTCGGATAGGTCAAATGGTGTAGAACACCATCCTTAGGATCCATGCAAATATAGTTTCCATATAATTCATCCCCTTGACCATAATGCTCATAGGATACCTCAGA
Organism: Cocos nucifera; assembly: GCA_006176705.1. NCBI lineage: Eukaryota > Viridiplantae > Streptophyta > Magnoliopsida > Arecales > Arecaceae > Cocos > Cocos nucifera. Next base: position 33,468 of record QRFJ01004294.1, on the reverse strand, counting down.
GTTCAACTGTTAACTCTAATTAGGTTGTCCACATTATATTTCAAAATATCAAATCCATCTGATGAATTATCCTGGCCAAGATTTTGCTATTTTTAAATACAGTGATACATTCTTCTCCAACTCTTAGAGTGGTCAATTCCATCTTGATCATACTCTGACTTCGTAAGTACTTGACTGTGCCCAAAAGCCTTCCATTGCTGAATTAGAAATTTAGTTAGTCCAGTACCAAAGCATAGCAAGTTGCTTGCAAGTCACTGAGGTGATCTCAAGTCTAAGGGATACTTATACCTATATCCCATCAGAGACATTCTCGACAGCAGAATGCTCTAGAGTTGGTCACGTTCAATGACGATGTACCCATACATCTCACCTGTATGCCATACCAGTGTCTCCACACTCCTTGGTTAAAAGGACAACCAACCTATATGGCATATAGCGACCTATGCTCGATAGATGCTATCATCCTAATTAACAGTCTATCATTTGATCGTAAATAAATTTAAGGACTAATCGATAAATTCTCTCTTTATCGAAACTAAATAGTCCTAAGGACTTCATCATAATAACGGAGTTCATTAGAAGATGTAAATTTATGATGAAAAAAGATGCCAAAATATTTTTTTATTAATTAATAAATCAATTACAATATCTCAATCATCAACAGACTGATGATTAGCTTTGGGACATAATTTTCAACAACTTTTACTTATCCTAAAGCCACTCGACACAATATCTAATACCCATCTTTGACTTATGGTTGTCGAACTCCTTGATTTCCAGGGCTTTAGTGAAGGGGTTGGTTAGATTCTCCTTTCTGTCGATCTTCTGAAGATCGACGTCATCATGATCCATGATCTTACAAACCAAATAGAAGTGGCGTAGAATGTGCTTTGTCCGCTAGTGTGCCTTTGATTCCTTTGCTTAAGCTATGGCACCAGTGCTGTCGCAGTAGAGCAAGACTAGACCATCAATGGAGGGTGCTACTCTGAGTTTGATGATAAACTGTCTCAGCCACATAGCTTTCTTTATTGTATTTGATGTTGCCATGTACTCTGCTTCACAAACAGAGTCAGCCACTATATGCTGCTTGAAATTTTTTCAGCAGATGGCTCCACCATTTAGAGTAAAGATATACCCCGACACACTTTTACTATCATCATGATCAGATTGAAAGCTGGAGTCTATAAACCCCATAAGCTTCAGATCTAGCTCACCATAAACCAACCATTGGTCCTTAATATTTTTCAAATACTTAAGGATGGATTTAACCACCTTCTAGTGATTTTCTCTAGAGTCAGATTGGTATCTACTCACTACTCCTAGTGAGTATGCCACGTCTGATCTTGTACATGTTATTGCATACATAATAGACCCAACTACCGAAGCATATAGAATTCTAATCATACGCTCTCTCTCTTCAGGAGTTATCGGACAATCCTTCTTAGAGAGAGAAATTTCTTGGCCTATCGGCAGATAGTTCTTTTTGAAATTCTCTATGCTAAACCTCTTCAGCATAGTTTCTATATACGTGGACTGGGATATACCATACATCCTTTTAGATCTATCTCTATAGATCTTCATCCCTAGGATGTAGGATGCCTCACCCAAGTCCTTCATGGAGAACTGTGATGACAACCAAACTTATATTCCTTGTAGCATAGGGATGTCATTCTTGATTAAGAGAATGTCATCCACGTACAAAATAAAGAATATCACTGCTAGACCATTTGTCCATTTATAAATGCAGGATTCTTCTTCATTCTTAACAAAGCCATATGTTTTGATCATTTTATCAAAATGCATGTTCCAACTCCGAGATGCTTCCTTTAATTCATAAATGGATCTCTAAAGCCTGCACACCTTGAACTCATCTGTGGATGTGAATCCCTCAGATTATATCATATACACCTCTTCGATTAGCTCTCCATTTAGGAAAGTTGTCTTCACATCCATCTACCAGATCTCATAGTCCAGGTGGGTAGCTACTGCAAGCATTATCCAAATGGATTTGGACATTGCCACTAAAAAGAATGTCTCATCATAGTCAATACCATAACGTTGATGATATCCCTTGGCAACCATATGGGCTTTATAGGTCTCCATCTTTTCGTCTACATCTCTTTTCCTTTTGAATACCCATTTACACCCAATGGGTTTAACCCCTTTAGGTGGATCAACTAATGTCCATAAATCATTGATCTTCATGGAATCCATTTCGGATCTCATGGCTTCTAGCCATTTCTAAGAGTTGGATCTCTGCATCCTATCCATATAAGTGATTGGGTCCTCATCATTCTCATCGAGCTCGATGGGATCACTATCCTGGATCAAGAATCCATAGTAACTATCTAGATGGCATGGTTCTCTACCGGATCGTCTTAATGGTGCGGGTTTACTAGGCTTCGGATCTAATCTAATCAAATCTAACTTAGGTTCAACATTCTATGTTGGACTTTCTATCAGTTGAACTTCATCAAGTTCAACTTTAGAGGCAACAATTCCTTCACTAAGAAACTTCTTTTCCAAAAAGATTGCCCTAAGGCTGATGAACATCCTTTGTTCATCAGCATAGTAGAAATAGTATCCTTTGGTTTCTTTTGGGTACCCTATGAATGTACACTTATCAGACCTAGGTTCAAGTTTGTCTGTAACTAACCGTTTGACATAAGCCGGGCACCCATAAATCCTAAGGTGTGAAAGTGCTGGTTTATGCCCTGTCCATATCTCATATGGGGTTTTAACTACAGACTTACTTGAAACCCTATTTAATAGATAACAAGCAGATTCGAGTGCATATCCCCAGAAGGATATTAGCAAGCTGCCAAATTCCATCATGGATCAGATCATGTCTAACAAAGTCTGATTCCTCCTTTCAGACACACCATTATGCTATGATGTTCTAGGAGGAGTCCATTAGGAGAGAATCTCATTCTCTCCTAGATATTTGAGAAATTCACTAGAAAGGTATTCTCCTCCTCGGTCAGATCGAAGAGTTTTAATACTCTTTTTAGTTTATTTTTCTACTTTACTTTAGAATCGTTTGAATATTTCAAAAGAATCCAACTTATGTTTCATCAGATAGACATAACCATATCTGGATAGATCATCTATAAAAGTGATGAAGTAGACATATCCACCTCTGACACTTATGCTCATTGGTCCACATACATCAGTATATACTAGACCTAGGAGCTCGTTGGCTCTCTCACCTTTTTCAGTAAATGGTGACTTGGTCATTTTACCAAGAAGACAGGACTCACAGGTTGGAAGTGATTCATAATCACTGACTTCGAGGATTTCCTCTTGAGTCAACCTATTTATTCTGTTCTTATTTATATGACCTAACCTACAGTGCCATAAGTAGATATCTGATACACTATCTAATCTTGGGTGCCTTCCAGTAGAATAGACTACATTAATAGATTGTGATAACATATATACACCATTGTTCAATTATCCATAGAAAGCAGAAACACCATTCATAATGACATTACAAACTCATTTTTTTATTGAAATTTCATAATTGTTCAAGACCAAAAGGCCTACAAAAATGATATTTAAAAAGAAACTAGGATAGAAATGACAATCACTAAGAACAATGGTATGAGATTCAAATATAAGTTTCAAAATTTCTAAAGCTAGAATTGGAACTGATCTTCCATCTCCAACATTCAAGAATCTCTCACCTTGCTCGAATCTTCTACTGACCTGCAACCCCTACAATGAATTACAAATATGGTAAGGGCCATCGGTATCCAATATCCAGTTAGCAATATCATAAATAGAGAAATTGCAAGGAGTTATCATATAAATATCTTGACTAGCAATAGCTTGCTTCTTTCTCTGCCTATTCGGATCCAGGGAGGCAATGTACTGAGGATAGTTTCTCTTCTAGTGCCCCCACTTCTTGCAAAAGAAGCATTCGGCTTGACTCTTATTGGGCTTGGTCTTTAGGATCTGAGCCTGCACAGGTGTCCTAGCATGAACATGCACCTTCTTAGCTTTCTTCTTCTTGTTCTTCTTTCCTTTCCCAAAGGATTGAGAATGAGAAGACGAACGTTCCACTAAGTTCACCGACTCCTTATGGAGTTGGTGATCCTTCTCAAAGTTCTAAAGTAACCCTAGTAACCTATGGTAGTCTACTTCAGACTTTGATATTCTATAATGTGTAAGAAATGGGAGATAAGACTTAGGCAGTGAGTTCAGTATTGCATCTTTTCTAAGTTGTTTTTGCAAGAAAAAGTCGAGCTTGCTCAAGCACTCTATCAGCTCGATCATGTATAGTACATGATCAGTGACAGAGGCTTCATCCCACATTCTGGTGTTGAAGATGGTGCAACTAGTCTTGTGCCTCTCAATGTCATCGAGTGTGCCAAAAGAATCCTCCAACACTTGGAGCATTTCATTTGGCTGAGCTTGAAGGAAAAAGTCTTGCTTTTTGGATCAAGTTCATTCAGATCTGATTGGATTAAAAGAGATATTTCAAAAAAAATTTCTCTAAGATCCTAATCAAATCTGAGACTCCTCAGATCTGATCTTAAAGATCTGATAATAAAAATAAAAATTAAAATTAAATCTAATTTAATTATATCTTTATTTTGGGTAATCCAATTACCCTGTGATGATCTCGATGTTTGCTTGAGGATTTGGATGTAGCCACGCAAGCACCTGGCCTCTACCAGTATCCACTCAGACAAAATCTGGAGATCTTCTCCTTCTCAATCAATCCTCCAAAAATTAGATCTAGATCTGATCTTGAAGATCTTTAAAACTGCTTTTGAAGAACAGTCGCTGTCTTTTGCAATAGTGCTGCCTTCTTCCTTTCCAGGCATCTTTCACTTGCTTGGATCGCATCTTGTTCATGCCCAAAAGCCCTTAGGCGTGGAGAGGAGAGAGAGGACTAGAGGGTGGCATGGAGAAGGAGGAAGAGAGGCTTTGTGGCATGGGCTAAAGGCAGAAGAATTAAATTCTAGGCACAGACAGGGTTTATATAGACCTTGCTACGCCATGCAGTGCGACATCATCCTAGCCAATCACGGCCTTTTGTGCAATCAGATCTAAATCTGATTAGTGGGATGACATCATCTGATCTAATCAGATGAGAGACCATCAAAATCCTCCTAAGATAGTTCTAAGACTGGGTCAAATAAGACTTCTTGGTGCCACACAGTTTAATCCCCTGAAGCAATCCTGGAGTCCCATCTGTATGGGACTCCAGCTTTATCCTCATGTGGTGCATGCCTAGGGAGGCATGCACCCTCTTCCTGTCTGAATTTTAGCAAGGGGACAAGTTCCTAGGTACTCTCCTATGGGTACATGACACATGGGCAGATGTCTAAGTGTCCAAGGTCAATATTTGGCCAATGTCCAAAAACAAGATTTAGCAGGTGATCGAAAATGGTAGGTGTTATTTTAAATTTATCTCATAAATTAAGACCATTATTTTTTGACCTGGACAAACTCTAGCCAGACCAAGAAAAGGTTCTTGAGTGAGTCCAAACACATTTGGCTCAATCGAGACAAGCTTTAATGATTGTTAAAGGAGAACATTAGGCTCAATCATGTGCTAGCATGATTTTCTTGAACCTAATTGAATCTTATTCAAATCAATTGAACTGGGTTAGTCCAATTGATGACATCCAGATCCAAATCCTTATTTGTGTGATCTAATTAGGTTCAGTTTCGTATGGTAATAGGATAAGTCATGATCTCTATCATCGATATCATCGAAACACCATCCGATGGATTAGAACTTTTCTGATTCAGACAACTAGTAAGATTGATCATCCAAATCATTCTAATTGCTCCCAAAATCCATCAGTAATACCTAGCAGCATATGGTGGCAATCCATCAGAACTGAAAGCGAACCTCTTAGTGTAGTTACCTATGTGATTAAGTTCCTCTATCTTGAGCCTCGATCGGATTAGGATTATGGTGATCTCGTCAAACCCTAATTTTCGTCATATGAATTAATCATTCGATTTAAGTCCAATGTGAAAATTCTAATAGAAACTCTTTTTATTATTTCACTCTACCATGGCCATAGACTTATGGACTTGATTCTCATGATCATCATAGGGCTGCTCCTCATCTTCCAAGGTAGATATCCCCTATTGGTGCAATCCAATTCTTACAATGAATATGCTATAGCCAACATACACCTCAGGATTCTGAATGGCTAGGAGACTGAGTTATGGTGTAGTCAAACTATAACACCCTCAAGGTGAACTATCGATGCACCTCAGGACAAAGAACCAGACACACCACTACAGCTTCAAGCCAGTCATCGATGAGAAGGCAGACTTCCTCATGACTGCTCGAGGTGGTCACGCTCAGTGCCCTCGTTCTCTAACGAATACCTATACTTTCGCTCTGGTGTATCTACATCATAGATTCAAGACTCATCTATCTAAAAGAAGTGATCATACACTAACCTTCTGGATCAATCACCATCCTCATGATGATCCTACGGTCGAAAGTATTTTATGAGTTAATAATGAAAATTCATGTCTTAAATTTTCAACTCTTGAAAATATGAACTATCATTATCATTAACTCAAGAGATGTATCACAGACACTTTCAAATACACACTATGATAGAATATAATCTATTTTATTATTTATAGTTAAAATTATAATTTTGCCCTTAGAAGTGTATTATAAGTGTCAGCCAATCTAGCTTCTAGGGCATATATATCTAACAAACTCCCACTTGACCTAAAGCCAATTGGCTATAAATCTAAGTTCCATCTTCTCAAGGTGGGCTTCGATCTTCTACTAGCTCAACGATTTTATAAGTGGGTCTGCCGCATTATCTACGGAATTGACTCTCTTGATCTCAACGTAACCTTTCTCAAGGTAATCATGGATGAGGTGGTATCGTCGCTCGATGTGCTTGAATTTCTGGTAAGACCTCGGCTCCTCAGAAAGGACTATGGTGCCATTATTATTGCAGTATAGAGGAATGGTATCCAATGACATCACTCTGATCTCTACGACGAACTTCTTATACCAGAATGCCTCCTTTGTAGCTTTTGATGCAGTGATGTACTCTGCTTCCATGATGGAATCTACTATCACTATCTACTTGAAACTCTTCCAACTGATAGCACCACCATTATACACAAACACACTCTTAGATGTCGACTTTCGATCATCTATATCAGACATAAAATTCGAGTCTGTATACTCCTGGACTTGGAGTTCTCCATTACCAAAAACCAACATCATATCCTTAGTTCTTCTTAAGTACTTAAGGATACATTTCATAGAAGTCCAGTGTTCTTCACTTGGATTCGACTGATATCTACTTGTGACACTCACAGCATGGGCTATATCAGGTTGTGTACATAAAATGGCATACATGAGGCTTCCTATTACTGAAGCATAAGGAATCTTGCTCACGCGTTCAATCTCCTCAGGTGTGTTGGGACATATTTTTTTAGAGAGATGAATGCCATGTTTGAAGGGTACCAATCCCCTCTTGAAGTTTTTCATGCTAAACCTCTTTAGCACTTTCTCTATTTACATCTTCTGTGAAAAACCTAGCATCCTATTCGGTCTATCTCTATAGACCTTTATTCCTAGAATGAAGAATGCTTCTCCTAGGTCTTTCATAGAGAATTCTTTAGATAACCATATTTTAACTGTGATCAACATGAAAATATCATTTTCAATAAGGAGGATATCATCCACGTACAGTATGAGGAAGACAATAGCGCTCCTACTAATCTTTTTGAAAGCATATGATTCTTCCTCGTTCTTGATGAAACTAAATAATTTGATCACATCATTAAAATGGGTATTCCAGCTCCAAGATGCTTGATTAAGTCCATATATGGACCTTTGTAGCTTGCATACTTTGTTATCAACATCACTGGATGTGAAACCTAGCAGTTGTTCCATATAGATATCTTCCTCAAGGTATCCATTTAAGAATGCCATTTTCAAGTCCATTTACCATATTTCATAATTGAAATAGGTTGCAACAGCAAGCAATGTGTGGATGGATTTTAGCATGGCTACTGATGAAAAGATATCCTGATAGTCAATTCCTTCATGCTGACTATATCCTTTTGCCACTAATCTAGCTTTGAATATCTCCACATTCCCATCTACACCAATCTTTTTTTTGTAGATCTATTTACATCCAATAGGTACTATACCTTCAGGTGGATCTACCAAGATCCAAACTTGGTTTGAGTACATCAAGTCAATTTCTGACTTCATTGCCTTTAATCATTTTTCAGAGTCGATATTCGATATCACCTCATCATAGATTTTAGAATCATCACCATAAACTCCATTACCTATGAGGAATATTTTCTCTACTTCCTCTAAAATAACACCTAAGTACCTCTCAGAGGGACGAGAAATTCTTTTTGATCTACGAGGTGGAGGAGGTAGTGATTGTATTGGCTCAACCTGATTTGGTTCCATAGGGTCTTTAGCTCGTTGCTCTTGTGAGATTTTCTCCTCGAGCTTAATCTGCTTTCCAATGCCACTATCTTGAATAAACTATTTTTTAAGAAAGATGGCATGCTGACTCACAATCACATTATGGTCTTCTGAAATGTAGAAATAATATCCTAATGACTCTTTAGGATATCCTATGAATCGAGCTCTAAATGATCTATAGTCTAACTTGTTCGCTTGTTATCTTTTGACATGAGCCGGACAATCCCAAATTTTAAGATGACTCAGACTTGATTTCTTACCATGCCATATCTCATACGGTGTGGTAGGAATGGTTTTAAAGGAAACCCTATTCAGTAAATATATAGCAGTTATCCAATAAAAATCAGAAAGGTCTGTGAAGCTCATCATGGATCGAACCATATCTAATAGGGTCTGGTTCCTCCATTCTGAAACCCCGTTAAGTTGAGGTGTTCTAGGTGGAGTCCATTAAGAGACTATACCATATTACTTGAGATAGTCTAGGAATTCTTGACTAAGATATTCACCTCCTCGATCTGGTCGAAGAACCTTAATGATTTTTTCAGTTTATTTTTTCACTTCATGTTTGAATTTCTTAAACTTTTCAAAGACTTAAGACTTGTTTCTCATAAGATACACATACTCATACTGAGATAAATCATCAGTAAAGATTATGAAGTAGACAAAGTTGCCTCTAGCAGACACATCTAATAGGCCGCACATATCAGTATGTACTAGGACAAGTAGATCCATAGCCCTTTTCCCATATCCTACAAAAGGAAGCTTAGTCATTTTTTCATGAAGATATGATTCATAAATTGGATATGACTCAAAAGTCAACATACTCAATAGCCCGATTTTCTCTAATTTGTTAATCCTATCTTCTGCTATATGACCTAGCCTTAGGTGCCATAGATACCTATCCTTTGGACTATCCCTGGGTCATTTTGATCTTATGGCATTCATATTTTGCTCGATATTAAAGACAAATACATCAATATGTAACTGGTAGAGACCGTTAATAAGGAAACCACTTGCAATTTTATTTCTTTCATAAAGAATTTTACAATGATCTTTAAGAAAACTAATTACATATCCTTCTTGTGCTAAACATGAAATAGAAATCAAATTCCTGCTTGTAGTAGGCACATAATAACAATCCTTAAGTACTAAATCTAAGCCAAACGACAGTCGAAGAGGATAGGTTTCCATGGCCAAAGCAGTAACCCTTACTCCATTTTCGACATGTAGGATCATCTCACCATCTCTCAGCCTCTTGTTATCCTCAAGATCTTGCATGAAAGTGCACAAATGAGTACTACAACCAGAGTCAAGCACCTAATCGGATGCAGAAAAAATCTTAAGGTTAGATTCAATAACGAGCATACCTCCAGAAGGACCTATCTCCTTCTTATTCCTCAGAGTGGCCAGGTATGTAGGATAATTTTGCTTCTAGTGGCTGTTAGTATTACAATGAAAATACTTTTCTTTGTTAGCGACCTTCTTCTTCTGCTCTGCCTTCTTTTTCTTTTTATCTTCTACCTTCTGCCTTTTCACAGACTTCTTCTTCCTTCCAAAAGACTTTCTCTTGGAAGAAGTCTATTTCATAGCAAGTACTGAGCCTTTAGAACCTTTCATAGAAAGCTCAGTAGTAACCAGCATATTCATAAGCTCGGCCAGAATATTCTGAAGTTTATGCATATGGTAGTTTATAATGAATTGCCCATACACATCAATCAAGGATTGCAGAATTATATCATTCTGCAGATCCTGGTCTAACTTTACTCCGAGCTTCTCAAGCTCTTCCTAAAGGGAAATCCTGATTTTTCGGTCCAGGTTCGTCCAGATCTGATCAGATCAAGAGATATATTTCAAAAATTTTTCTCTTGATCCCAATCAGATCTTGATATGTTTCAGATCTGATTCTTATTATTTTAATAAATAAAATAAAATAAGATAAATTAAATCAAATTTAATTTACCGGATTTGGGTAATCCTATTACCCTGTAGATGATCCTGATTGCAGCGGAAGATTCTGGATCTAGCCACGCAAGCGCCTGGCCTCTACCGATATCCACTCGGGTTGGATTTGGAGATCCTCTTCTTCTCTATCATGCCTCCAAAAATTAGATCTGGATCTGATCTGGAGGATCTTCAAAACTCCTTTTGAAGATCAGCAGTCGTCCTTTGTAGCAGTGCAGCCTTCTTCTTTTGATCGCCTTTCTTTTGATCTGGAAGCACCAACCTAAGTCCAAAACTCTTTTGGACGTGGGAGAGGAGAAGGAGTGAGAAGTTTTAGCATGGAGGAAGAGGGGAGAGCTGAGGCAGCCTTGGGGCATGGGAAATCTCTATTCTAATTGCATTAGCATTGAATTCTGAGATTGGCGCAGGGTCTTATTTATAGACAAGCGTGATCCAACTCCCTCTTCCTCCAACCAATCACAACCCTTTGTGAAATCAGATCTAAATCTGATTGGTGAAATAGAGACCCCTGGATTCTTCCTTAGAGGGTGCCTAAGACCAGTTCAAACTGGATTCTTAGTAGAACTCTGATTGGAATCAAAAGGGAGTTGAGTGCTTTGTCCAAACAAGGACTCAAGGTGCCTCCAACTTGGGCTCACGCCACCCTTGGCGTGCTGCGCCCTTCTCCTTTCCAGTTTCTGGCAGGGGGACAGGCCCCCACCAGCTTCTCCAATAGGTGCATGACACGTGGACAAAAGTCCAAAGTATTCTATGGTCAACATTTGACCAGTCCAAAGGTCAACTTGACCAAAGTCAAAGGACCAAAAATGGTAGGTGGACCAAAAATGCAGGTCATGTCTTATAAAATAAGACACCTTCTCTAACTTGGACAACCCCAGTTAGACCATATGAAGGCCTCTGATTTGAGCAACAAACTCCTTATGGCTCAGTCAGGACAACTTATTTTATGATAGTAAAAGAAGAACTTAGGTTCAATCGAAGTGCATGCACGATTCCTTGAACCTAATTGAATCTCTTCAGATCAATTGAACTAGATCAGTTCAATTGATGATCACCAGATTTAAACCTTGTTTGTGTGACCCAGTTAGGTTCAGTTCTGTTATGGTAATGGGACTATGTCATAATCTCTATCATAGACATTCATCGAAACTCCTTTCGATGCATCAGAAAACTCTTTCTGATTCGAACAGCATAGAATAATCGATTCATCTAAATCATTCTAATTGCTCCCAAAATCCACCAGTGACACCTAGCAGTATATGGTGGGCAACCCATCAAAGCCAATGCGAACCTCTTGTTGCAGCTACCTGTGTGATTAAAGTTCTTCTATCTGAGCCCCGATCAGATTAGGGTTAAGGTAAACTCCGTCAAAACCCTAGTCTCTGTCATATGATATAATCATTCGATTCGAGTCCAATGTGAAAACCTAAATAGAAACTCTTTCTATTATTTCACTTGCCATGGCCATGGGCTTCAGGACTTGATTTCTCATGATTATTTCATAGGGCTGCTCATCTACCACGAGGTAGTAGATCCCATCTTGATGCAATCCAGTTCCTACAATGAAACATGCTATAGCCAACATACACCTCAGGGTTCCATATGGCTAGGAGACCGAGTAATGGTGTAGTCAAACATAAACACCCTCAAGGTGAACTGCCGATGCATCTCAGGTCAAAAGAATCAGACACACTACTGCAGCATCGAGTCAGTCATTGACGAAGAAGGTAGACTTCCTAATGACTACTCGAGGGTGGTCACGCTCATTGCACCTCGTTCCTCTAACGAGTTACCTGTACTTTCGCTTCGATGTCTCCACACCATAGATTCAAGACTCATCTACTAAAGAAAAGCGATCGTACACCAACCTTCCGAATCAATCACCATCCTCGTGATGATCCTATGGTCGGGAGCTGTTTATGAGTTAATAATGATTATTCATGTCTTAAATTTTCAACTCTTGAAAATATAAATTATCATTACCATTAACTCAAAGAATGTATCACAGACACTAAATACACAGGTGTGATAGAAAATAACCCATTTTATTGATTATAGTCAAAATTATAATTTTGCCCCTAGAAGTGTATTACAAGTGTCAGCCAATTCTGGCTTTTAGGGCACATATATCTAACACTTCCAAGTTCTTGATCATCATCAGACAATAATTTTGGACTGACTGTCCATCACACATTTTAGCCTTACACAGTCATTTAGTGATCTGATATTTGGCTGCGTGACTCTGTTCACCAAACAACTCTTGCAGGTGAGCCAACATTTGGTAGGCAGTCTTGATATCTTCATATTGGTGCTGAAGCTCATCAGGCATCGAGCCCAACATATAGTATCTTGCCTTATTATCTTCATCCATCCACTTATCAAGAGATGCTCTCTGTTCAATGGACAGATGAGCTGGTAAGGTGGGAGGATCCTAATCCAATACATGAGTCAACTTCTCAAAACCCAAAATGATTTTGAAGTTTCAGAGCCAATCCTTGTAATTGAGATCGGTCAGTCTATGCGTGTCCAGAATATGGGCTAGTGGGTTGGATGCAGATATTTTTTTTTCTATAGAAAGTCAAAGTTTTTAGTTAGATTTTGTAATTAAGACTTGACCAATTTATTTAAAAATTTAATTTTTTAAATAAATTAGCTTCTACTATTTTCTTGGATCCTTACACTTCTTCTGTAGAGATGTGAAAATCTCTACGATTACTGATTTCTAGTGGATGGTGCAGCCCCACCAACTGACTCATCACCTCACCTAACAGTTATTGGTGATGGGTTAGTCAATGAGTAAACAACTCTTGTCCAATGATTTTTTAATCAAGGTGCACCCAGACTTGATCTCTAATTCATGAATCTCACCATGCCCGAAATATTGATCCACTCCTTAGTTAAGTCAGACCCACCATTTGCACAGATTGGATTCCTAATTGGATCTCTCACTTATCGCAGAATATGAGCCCAA